>JASDQU010246354.1:0-16644 GCA_032191745.1 Picea mariana
ATCAGGCCATTCAATCGACAACCCCTTCTACCCCCTCTCTTGGTGAGTTGTCTCCCAATTCTTTTCGTGTCATTTTTTCCACATACGAGATGATCATGTCTGTCATGGAGGACACCTCTTGGGACGATGGACATCATCGTTCCATCCTCTTTCTGGAGCAACATACCATTGAGAACTACCAACGGATCTTGACCCCGTCGACCGTTATTGTCGTTTCCACCGTTCCCGAGTCTGCACACGATGTGTTTTCCGAAGGGAACTTATGCAATATCTTGCCGACTATTCCCCTTGACATATCTATCAAACCCGGGATTGTCGAAAATGTCCATCTCAGAGCTTCGTTTTCTTCTGACGATGTCGTCACCTACACATCCCTTTTCAAAGAGTTTCGTGATATCTTCGCATGGAGCTATGCTGAAATGCCGGGTATCGACCCTGATATTGTGATACATGAGATAAAGACATACCCCGACGCTAAACCCATTCAGCAACACCTTCATCCAGTTCACCCACGTAAAGCGGCTACTATCAAGCTCAAAGTCGAGAAACTTCTGAAAGCTGGCTTTATCTATCTGGTGGCTCTCACAGACTGGGTTTCCAATCTTGTCCCGATTGACAAGAAACAAGGTACCATTCATGTATGCGTTGATTATAGGGATATCAACAAAGCTTGTCCCAAAGAAAAATTTCCTATCCCCTTCGTTGATCAGATTTTCGATGATTGCGCCATAAGTGAAATCTTCTCTCTCATGGATGGTTTCTCCGAGTATAATCAAATCAACATTGTTCCCGAGGATCAACATAAGACTGCTTTTATTTGTCCTTGGGCTACTTTTGCCTATCGGAAACTTCCTTTCGGTCTCAAGAACGGTGGCGCAACTTTTTAACGTGCTATGTCTTATGCTTTCCATGATATCAATCACATCATTCAACCATATTTGGATGATTTACCCACTCACTTAATGCGTCGAGTCGATCACCCAACCCACCTCCGAGCCATTTTCGTTCGCTGTCGGTTTTACCGTATACGTTTAAATCCTCATAAGTGCGTTTTCTGCATGGAATCCGACCGACTTCTAGGTTTTATCATTTCACGTCAAGGGATCTGGGTGGATCCTTTAAAGGTTGAGGTGATCCTTAATCTCCCTCCCCCTTCTACTCTTCTCCAGTTACAAAGTTTGCAAGGGAAAGCAAACTTTCTTCGTCGTTTTATCCCAAATTATGTCGAGATAACTCGTGGATTTACGCGGCTCCTCAAAAAGGGTTCAGAGTTCATCTGGGATACCTTTTCCAACAATGCTTTTGAAGCTTTGAAATTGTCCCTTACACGTGCTCCGCTGCTCTTTCCCCCCAGTTATAGTCGCAATTATTTCCTCTACCTTGCTGCCTCGGATTACACCATTGGTATGGTTCACGTCCAAGAGGATGATGCTAACGATGAACATGTTATTTACTACTTGAGTCGAAGTCTAACGCCTACTGAAATCAAGTATTTACATGTTGAAAAATTGGCCTTGGCTGCCGTTCAAGCCGTCCAACGCTTCTGGCACTATATCCTCTCGCGCAAGACTACAGTGATTTCTCACTGCAACCCTATGCAACACATTCTTACCCGTCAATTGCTAGGGGGAAAATACTCCAAATGGATTGTGATTCTCCAGGAGTTTGACTTGGAATTCGAATGCGCCAAGTCCAAGAAGTCCTTAGTTTTTGCTGAGTTGATATGCGACTTTCCCCATTCTGAAATGGAAACAGTAGTAGCTGATTCATTACATGATGAATCTCTTTTCCTTATCAGCACTGGTGATATTTGGTATGGTGATGCCATTATATATCTCCAAACCTAGACTTTCTGGCCAACTTTGTCTAGTACTGACCGACGTCGCATACGCTATCAAGCCCGTCAGTATATTATCCTCGGGGGTACTCTTTATCGTCGGGGGATTGAATCTGTTTTTCGATGTTGCCTAACGTTCGACAAAGCTGAGAAAGCTCTGAATGACTGCCATTCTGGAGCGTGTGGTGGTCATATGTCTGGGTATGGTACTGCCCAGAAGATCTTACGAGCAGGGTATTTTTGACCTTCTTTATTTACCGACTGCATAATCGACGTTCAAAAATGCCATGCTTGCCAGACCTATAATCAGAAGATACGGTCAAATCCCGCTCCTCTTCACCCTGTGGTCTCCGTTGGCCCCTTTGCAAAATGGGGCATCGATTTGATGACATGTCACCCTCACTCGGCCGGGAGACATGGTTACATCATTGTAGCCGTCGATTACTTTACGAAATGAGCTGAGGCGATGTCGACATTTGAAAACTCTGGAAAGACCGCAACATTATTCATTTTTAATAACGTCATAGCTCATTTTGGTGTTTCCCAAGCTATCGTCACTGATCACGGTAGCGACTTCAGAAACTTCATGATGCCCGAACTTACTGAAAAGTTGGGTCTTCGCCATGATAAATCAATGCCCTATTACCCACAAGCCAATGGCCAGATCGAAGCAATTAACAAAGTTCTCATAACTATGCTCCGATGAATGATAGGGATTCACAAAACAAGTTGGCACACAATGTTGTTTTCGGCATTGTGGGCTTACCGAACATCCGTCAAATCTGCTACTGGGTTTACACCTTTTCGATTAGTCTATGGTTTGGAAGCCATTCTCCCAATTGAATGCGAGATACTCTCTTTAAAACTAGCTGTTTTACTCCTACCAAATACTTCTACGGAGGAAGAACGTCTATTGTATCTTATGTGATTAGACGAAACTCGACGCGATGCTACCCTAGTTATAGAAGCTCAGAAGAAACGTGTCGAGGCCCAATACGATAAACATGTCACGCCTCATGTTTTCTCTGAAGGAGATCTCATTCTCCTCTAAGATCAAGATCGAGATATGCTAGGAGCTGGAAAATTCGAAGCCATGTGGCGAGGTCCTTATATCATTCGACGATTTTTGGAAAAAGGAGCTTATGAGTTAGTAGATTACGATGGTATCCCTTTGAGTGAACCCAGGAATGGGTTGTACTTGAATAAGTACTATGCATAAAATCATCTGTGCACGAGTACTTGTATTTTTCTTGTATCATACTTCTTGTGTGTTACTATAGCTTGCTTTTGTCGTTATCTGGTCTCTACCCTTATGTAACATTGTGTTTGATTTCCAGATGTCGGAGTTTTCACTACCCTTTATTGGCTTCGCTGATGGCACTAGCCGTAGTACTCAAAACCTTTCTTCCGCTGCATGGGCAATTTATGCCCCTACAAACAAACTTGTCTCCTTACGAGGTGTGTGCCTCAGTCGTGCAACCAACAACATTGCAGAGTATAACACCGTTATTGAATTATTGGTTGATGCTATCTCACTCGAAATCCGTCATTTGGTTGTGTGACTCGATTCACAACTTGTAGTACTACAGTTAAGTAATGTCTATACTATTTTAAGTCCTACTTTGTTACGAGTGTATTTGCAAATTCGCCTCTTGGAACGTTATTTTGATTACATTGAATATCAACATATTCCTAGATGTATAAATACATTAACAGATGCATTGGCTAACTATGTATTAGAAAAACATTTGGATCATTGATAAATCAATCACACAATATAAGGTAAACCGGTAGAAGTCGTCTGTATATATAATGATCAAAAGAGTTTTTTACAAAAAGTTTTGTCCGAAGACTAAAATGTCAAAATCTGAAGGTCATAGCTTCTACAAAGTGACATCATAGATGACATTCACGGTAACACACGACTGCCCAGGAAACTCTACGGAGCAGTCAACTCATGGAATCTGACACTCCTACTGTATGATGCTGATCGCATTGTGGAACCTCTCCAAGAGGCATGTCTGGAATATCTGCTGTCAAACCCTCTAGGTTTTGTTCCACTGCTTGATAATCCCCGGATTCCCATTGTGGCACTGGCGCTACCTCTCCTCACCGCTGAATGGGAGAACTACCAGGAGGTTGATAAGGTCCCACATCTGTGTCATCAATAATGAATTTTGTATTTAGTCTTTGGACGAACGTATAAAAAACATTTGAATATGATAAAATTAACGAAAACATTTAAAAAGGAAAAAAATTGTGTACTTCTTACCAAGTTCCCCCCACTGAGCATCCTATGGCAGTACTAAGTCCGGATCTCCTCAGAAATCCAACCCAGCATAAGCATAATCATCAACCATCAACATCTATGGTTGAAGCCAGTCAAAGAAGGTATCATCATACTTGATGATCAGTCCAGCTACGTGTCGGGCCATGAGCTGACACCATATCAACATTCTTGGATCCCTGGGAGCTAGTAAATTCCACTCAACCTGTAGTCTTAGTAATGGAACCCTCTCAAGAAAGAAGGACACTAACAAAGATCCGTACCTGAATTGCTTCAGGTCACCTCGTCTGCATTTGGTCAACTGCTTTTTCATACTACGAAGCATAGCATCTGCCCAGTTAAAAACCTTAGGTTCAATACACTCTATGGAATACTGGAAGTAACTCTGTAGCATCATGTGAGGAGTGGAGCTCCCAACCATCCTAGCTATGGTGAACAAGATAGTACGGAGGGTCAAATCCCGTACTCCCTAAATAGCTACTTTCCCTTTCTTCCTCTCTGCCTCGGGAACACAATGTAAGCAACAATACTCACTCATGGGCATCCCACCAACTCTGCTACCAGTCAGGCTCACATGGTACCCACGCTATGACAGTCCAGTCAAGAAGTAAATGTCCTCAATGTCTAAGGACAGTGTGTGGACCCCTACATGGAATACCTGCTGATCGGGATCCCACATACACACAAGGTACTCTAATAACCTGACTTGGGCCCTCATGCCCGAGATACGAAAGTACTTCAGAAGACCACAGTTTCTCAAAGTGACAATAGTGGGTGGATGATTTTTGGAAATAGCATTGTCTTCTTCATGCTCCCTTTTGTGCCGTTCAAGAACCATTTTGATGGCCAATTACCTGCATAAGAAGCACAAGAAGAGGATTAGTAACTCTATTCATGAATTGGTTATTTTTCATTGACCAAATTTTTAAAAAGATTTTTTTCTTTGCGGTTCCCGCAGGTGCCCTTTAGGCACGGTGCGAGAACGTCGCAAGCTGCTGTGGGCTCACCTACGAGAATGACCCATTCTCGCAGGTCCTGTGTAGCCCACCTGCGAGAATGGCTGAGCGCAAGTAGGGCTCACAAAACAAACTCAAAAATGAGTTTTTAACCAATGAAAATGCAAAATAAAACCATGAAAGAGTAGAGGAAAAAGAGCCTACCTCACTTTTGTTGACGGCTCGTCGAATGGATGCTCGTAATTCCCGCAATCTGACGCCAAACTTCAAGGGTAAAAGAGGGGTTTTTGGGCTCAAATAGTGAAAAGTGAAAATGATATGGTAAAATGAGTTTTTATTTCTTTATATTTACTTTTACCATGTTATTTAATTTTTTTATAATTATTTATTGATTAAAGCCTAAACCCTAATGCCCTTTTGAGTGTAACTTTTGTAGGCGTAGTAACTTCAATGTTCATGTACACGGATGCAGATGTATTTTTTTTTCTTTGTCATCGCATGTTTTGATTGTTTTTTATGGTTTTTGTATAAAACCTCGAGCGTGGTCTTTGTCTGTTCTCACGCTTGAAAATACATGAG
This sequence comes from Picea mariana, assembly GCA_032191745.1. Classification (NCBI taxonomy): domain Eukaryota; kingdom Viridiplantae; phylum Streptophyta; class Pinopsida; order Pinales; family Pinaceae; genus Picea; species Picea mariana. The sequence goes on from JASDQU010246354.1 coordinate 5,660, forward strand.
AACTCAATCGAGCATACTTTTATCACTTTTTAGGGCTCAACAAGGTTATATGAAAAATGAACTCCCCTGGAGTCCTCTTTAAGCTCTTTTCAGACTCTCTAAACATGAAAAGATAGCCGAGCGACCTTGCTATTTTCAGGCTCGATAAAGTATCTGAAGAAAGCATCTGGTGAGCGATAATTTATCTTTTTTTGGGTCTCATCAGACTATTTTACGAAAAATAAACTTAGAGAGTTCTCTTTTAAGAGTTTTTCCAGACTCTATAATCATGAAAAACCTTCGAGTTTTCTATCTTTGGACTCATTAAACAAACATCGACAGACCCGTAATGGGACTGAACCACTCCTTCTCAGGGTTCGTTAAACATACTTCGAAGGAATTCTTCGAAGGATAAACTTATATCAACAAGCATATGTTATCCTCCTCAAGATTGCGTAAAAATAAAGAGGTACTCGCTAGAAATGGTGGGGGAAAATTTGGGAAAGGAATATGTTTTCATCTTTGTATTGATTGGCAGTAAGTGTCGCTCTTGAACATGACACCCCCTATTCATTATATTTGAAGCCGGTTTGGGAAATCCATTTGTCTCTCATTCGATTTGCTACAAGGTCATTCCCTGTGTCGTCTTTGAGTCAATGCTGCCAAATCATTGGTCATGTCGTTCATATGTTCAAGAGAAGTCCATCTGAAACCTTTATTGAGTCGGCCATCTGCAGTTGTCCATTCTCTCCATGTCTACCTTCTCTGTGTCCAGTTTAATTTACATCATACTCTGTTTCACCTTCAAAATCTGTTACTCATTTCGTGTCATTGATGGGGGATACATCAAGGCCCTCCTGTGACGATTTTTGTTCCGTTGACTTCAGCTCATTATCCGGAAACAAGACTTAGAAATTCTTTGGTACCTTGGAGCTTGCATGCCTCAATGGCAGGTTTCCTCGCTTTTGATAGTGGGCTTACATCATTGACCCCTGATCGAAAGATTCCATCGGATGTTCGAATTCAACTCACTCATTCACACTCGATGGATTGTACTAGAGTACCTTGGGAGTCATTGAAATCAAAGGTGATTTCCCTCGCACTTGTTAACGGTTTCATCAATGACCAGTAATCAAGTGGTTTCTGCCATGTTTGACTTCAACACATGTAATCACATGGTTAGATTCGTACTTTGGGCGACGAGATTGAAGACCCTGGATATCATCTCTTTGTCCAAGTTGCGATGGAGTATGTATAATTTGCGACACATAGATCCACTTTGTATGTCTCGTGGCTATGTCGTCTTAATTTGAATTTTCTCACATAGATCCACAGTGTATTCCTGGTGGCTATGCTATATTTTGACGGCATGGATCCACAGTGTATGATTGGTGGCCATGACTCATGTCTACAATTGTCATCCGTCTGTGATCTAAGTATGGGAATGCCTACCTCAGAATTGATATATATGATATTCTGTAGATGCTTGGGTGTTTGCAGGTTTCTGATTAGGTGTGCTTCTAGTTTCCGACACACACATGCAGTTTACAAAGTCTTTCGCCCGTCACTGATTCTGACCTCATACTTTGGGGGGCAATCTGTTACCCATAATTTTGGTCATCATGATGGTGTACTCAGGCTCCTCATAAGAACTTTCTCCTGAGAAAAGTGATATTTATCTCTTCCCAGAAAACTCACTTTTGAAGAGAGTTCGCAGGTTGCTAGTATCCCAGGGTGCGAGAAAACCCATTCTTGCAGGCTGCCTTAAGCTAGGGTGCGAAACTTCTCGCACTGTGCAACATAGCTAGGGTGCAAACCTTCTCTAAAGCATGGAAAAAGATGGATTCTTGATGGTTCTAGAAGGGAATATTCTAGAAGAATGGGTTGGCATTCGAATGGTTATCCTTGTACTGGATTCCCTGATATTGTGGGATCATTCTTATCCAAGTAACCATCTCATTCTCTCCTATATATTGATGGAATTCTCATGGAAAAGGATAAGCAAGATTCACTAGAGAATTGGTGAAAGAATTGTGTGAAGGACTTAGCTTGAACATGAGCTTGGAGACTCTAGCTAGTCTATCAAGAGGATTTGATCTTCTTCATACAAGTATTGAGCAAGTGTGTGTGTTGGAGCCAAGAGCCATTGAAAGGAATCTTGTGACATCAAGGCGATCAGGTTGTAATCTTTAATTTCAATTAATATGATATAGTGGCATGTCCCTTTCCCATAAAGCTATTCTCACTTTATTGTGTAATTCCTTGATCATACACATAAGTTGACAGTTGAATATATTTTGCTATCTTCACTTTGGTTGGTTTGTGTTGTCTTGGTCTTGACCTCACGAGAGCACCGAAGCGAAGTGGGAGCAACAGAGACCTTAGGAAGCGATACTAAGGTATGTTACTTGTTCCTTCCTACTAGCTAATTCAATGGTCAAAACATAGGGAAAGAGTCATGTCCTGTCCTGTTTTGTTCTAGATCTAGGTGGATCTAGGGAGATCTGTTAGTGTCTGCACCTACCGATTAGTCCGATAACACATAGGTGCGTTACCATGTGACCTGACTCCACATGCTATTGCGCAAGATTATTTCAAATGGGTCTCTTCCTTTTTACACCTTACACATGTCACGACCTCAACTAACATGCTAACAATGCCTAATTTTATGCTGGGACGTGGCCACATGCCCCCCCATGCGCCCAACACCTCCGCAATTTGGGGGCTTAGTTCGCTAATGATGAAAAAATTTGGTGCATTTTGTGGGCATGTGCGCGTGTGCTGGGTTTAGGCACAGAAAATAGCCAGAAGCCAGGTTACTGACACAAGAGTGCATTTTGGTGAACCAGAGACAACAAGCTTGAAGGAGGAAAATGGAAGGAGGCCTGTCTTCTTCATTTTTTGGCCAAATGAGGTGCCGAAAAAGACCATCTAGGGGTTTTTGCATGTTCTGAATCCATTGGCACAATTTTCAAAGGAATTTGGAGAATTCTATTGCAGGTTTTACATCATTGAAGTTTCAAGGAGCTCCAAGGAGCTTAGGGCCACCATTGATGGAGGTCATACTCAGATGAGCGCAAGTCTATTGTCTGTGACTGAATAGTAATTTTTGACTAATTGTTATGCTCTGAACACATTGGGACAGGTTTCGTAGGAATTTGAGGACTTTTACAGGTGTTTTTTCCACAAGGAAGCTCAAGGAAGCTCAAGGCCACATGTAGAAGAGGTCATGCCCGGATGAGCCATGGTCTATTTTCAGAGTTCTATTAGTCATTTTTGGGGTTTTTGTGTATTCTGAACCCAATGGTACATTCAGTAAATCCATTGGATTTGAGAAATATATTGTAAAAGAATTTTTAGACAAAATAATTCTAGAGAGCCTAGTCCATTGATGGAGGCTCAAGGAGATGTAGCCCAGTTGGGGGTGAGCTCCTTTATCATTTTGTTATTGTTGTGAGTTTCTGGTTATTTTTTCTTCAATTTATATTTTTTGTTGTATTCTTTAAACAACATATTTAACCTTTTAAAAACCTCACACATAAACACTTAAAATATGCATAAACTTGACCCATAATTTCTCTTGCACAACTAAGACATTTAGCAAGGTCCTGAAGTTTATTTTTATGGAATAGAGGGTGCTTGCATAGGAAAACAAGTCATCCCCCTATTTTCAGATCATCTATCTATGGCCGAGTCAGAGTATATTTCAACAACAACATGTTGTACACAGTTTCTTTGGATGAAACAAACTTTGATAGATATACAGGTTGAGTATGATGAGCCCTTTCCAATATATTGTGATAATACAAGTTCCATCAATATCTCAAAAAACCCGGTGATGCACTCCAAGATGAAGAACATTCCAATCAAGTATCACTTTCTATGAGAACAGGTTGCAGAAAAGAACATCAAAGTTGAGTATGTGGGCATAAAAGAACAAGTGGAAGAAATATTTACAAAACCACTTCCACGGGAAGCCTTTGAATATCTTCACCAAAGACTTGGAGTTATTTCTACTCCAAAATGAATGCGTTTTGAATGCTTATCTTATATGTCTTAGATGTACATGAGGAAGCACCATAAGAGGACAGTTCAGTCAGGGGGAGCAACCCCGGATGGAAAGATACCTTTGCCATTGATGACAAAGGGGGGGAGATTTATCAGATGCAGATGACAGAGGAAGATTTGTCAGATGCAAAGGAAAAAGGCATGCTTCCAGGGGGAGCATGAGTGATATGATTTCAGTATTTCATCAAAGTGTTGCCATCAATGCAAAAGGGGGAGATTGTTGATTAAGGTTGGTTGTCATTGATGTCAACCCTTGAAGAAAGCCTCGTAGAACAAAGGTTTGGGTAATGGACCCAAGATTGTTTGATGTAAATATGTCTCATTATTGTTTTTTCATGGTTGATAAGAAGTAAATATGGATGAACTCCAAAGTGGTCCCCTTATGGTGAAATCCCTCACAGGAAGATACTTTGTGGAGTAAGATAAATGATGCTTAATTGTGGAATAATGAGATGAATTTGTCAGGGAAACTATCCTAGATGGATAGTGCTTGTCATGCCATTTCCGGTGGTATGCAGGGATGATTTTAGGGGCTAAATTTCGCTCATGGGCTAATTTTCCAAGGTTTTTCCCAAAAAAAGATTTGCCATTCTAAAAATTATTCACCCAAATTCTATAGGATAAAATTATTTTACTTTAATAATCGCCAAAATTTTATACAAACTATATTAAATACTAAGAAATTGGAATACTTTTACAAAAATATCGCCAAACATTTATAGTTGGCATTTGAAGGATTAGTAAGATTCACCAAGGTTTATAAATTTTAAAATAAATTTCCATCCTTAAAATCATCCCTGGTGGTATGTAGAACGTCACATAAATCCTCACGGTTAGAGAGTTATGACCGTGTGAAGTTGGAGAACCCAGGTTTGGGTAATGGAACCAAGTTTGTTTGATGGATAACCGTACAATTTTTGCTATATTTGAAGGTAATACTATTATATACGGATATTACATGTCATTCCATTTCTGGTGGTATGTGGAATTTCACATAACTCCTCACGGTTTGAGAGTTATGGCCTTACGAAGTTGGAGGACCCTCATATGTCATCTAGAAGCCCCAAAAGTTCAAAGTAGTCAAAGTGGTTTAAGATATTTTAAAAGGTAAATAATAGAGTGAAGTGATGAGTGTATTACAATTCAAAGTGAATAGAAAATAAATTATTTCAATAATAAATTTAATGGAGAAATTAGAAGTGGGTTAACCCTAAAATAAAGAAAGTGGGCCAAGTGACCTAGAAGATGTTTTTAAGGAAGCTACTTGGAGAGTATAAATAAGAGGCAAGGCTATATCATTTTGATTACACTTGAGAATATTGAATATATATAGGTTTCTGAGGTAACCAAGGATATCTAAGCCGAATGTTTGAGGGAAAGTGAAGAAAATAAGGCCGAAATGCAAGGAAGGATAAATTCTTTTGATGGTGCTTTATAAGGTATGTTATTTACAGGTCATCTCACCATTTTTGCTATAAATTTTTTCTATAATGATTCAGACCATGAAATTTCTATGCCAATGAGAAAACATACCCAAGTATATGTAGTAAAAAAATCATCTTGTGGGTTGTTGTATTTTGGGAGTTACTCTCCGTGGAAAATAAGGTTTGTGGCTAGTTCTGAAACTAGTCAAAAACATGTGTTTCAGGTAAAAACGTCATAAATTCTTCATAACAGATCCAAATTCAGTGAGACTAAATGTGTTGGTTAGGGTACCATCTTTAGTATGCTATGTAATAGTGTCATATCAATTCAAGGAATATTTAGTGTGGGGAACACTCTACAAGGTCACTCTCTAGAATAATCTAGAATTCAGCAAGGCATGTCATTTTTGCTATAACTCCTTTTCTGAGAGGTTCCAAGTAGAGAAACATGGAGGAATTGCACAAAATACATTGAAAAACATTGTATATCAGTTTCAGATATTTATACTTTACAGTTTCAAAGTTATGATTATTTCAAGTTAGGGTTGTTGACTAATCCAAAACTAGGCATGTGAGACTAAAGAAAAGTTTGATGAAAATGCTAGTCTCTCGTTGTTAAAGTTAAGAAAGGTTTGCAGGAATGTGATCATATACACCAGTTCTATTATAGAGCTACAAATAATATTTGGATGATGAAATTGATGAGGGATTTTGGTTGAGGTACATGTTGAGTACATGGTTGAGACAAGTAGTTGATGAGTTGGCACATACATGAGGTGTATAGTTGATGATGTTGGTACATATTGATGAGTCATAGTTGATGAGTAGTTGCCACATGATTGGTACATACTTGATACATGGTTGGATGCACTTATTTATGGTACTTGCTGATTACAGGTTGTTTGGTACAGGTTGGTGCATGGTTGATGCACTTGTTTATGGTACAAGTTGATTATAGGTTGAGGTACATGTTGATGCATGGTTTAGATTTATTGGTAGAGTTTTACAACAGTATATCTCACAATGATATTGTGAAAGTGGTTCCATAATTCTACTTCTACTTTAGGGTGGCAAGTCAGGGCAAGGAGAAGTGGTTGTAGCCACCTTTCAGTTGTAGCCGAAAAACATAGGGGGTTGTAGCCTCCTTCTGGTTGTAGCCAGAGAATTGGGGAGTTGGAGCTTCCCTCAAGTTGTAGCCTGAGAAACTAGGAGGTTGGAGCCTCCTTCCAGTTGCAGCTAGAAAACAAAGGAATTTGGTGCTTCCAATGAATGTAATTCTTCAAGACATATAAGAAAAAACATTCCATGGTTTTATCCCGATTTGGGTTTCCATGTAAAACATTGGTGTATTGTGTATGTGTGTGATTGCTTATTTCTTACTGCTCATTATTGGATAATAATTCTACATTGATATAACATTTGAAGAAAAAAGATTATAAATACGCTATTACTGATTCACCCCCCCTCTCAGTAATCAAATAGAATCAGGATCAATGGCGCCAATGGTAGCCAAGAGAATTCTACGTTGACTTGGGAAATGTTGTAGAAATTCAAGAGCAAACATAGCACATGATGCTTGAGCCAAATATTCAACAATGTTGTAGTTTTGTGTGACATGTGTACTAGGATTAAAAGTTGATTTGCGGATAGTGCTCTTGGGAGGGCGTAAAATAGAATCGAAAGTAGGTTTCTCTATATAAAGTGATCCAGATGGAGGACTAATAGATCAAGGACTAACAGAGGCGGGATATGGATCCGATGGAGTACTGTTAGTGACCTTTTCTTTATCAGGTTTAGCCGATGTGTCGTATGTGGTAGTGCGAGTGGTTAAATCAATCCCATTGAATATATAAATATGATCACTCATCAAGGCTTCATCACTAGGAGGGTGGCTGGAAATTCCCCTTGTGGGAGGGGAAATTTCTTGAGCAACCATGGATTGCTGCTGAGGAAAAGTTTGTGTTAACATGGTGGGTTGGGAATTCCCTTTGAAAATTTTTCCAACTTCGTCATGATGTGGATAGTCTTGGGTGAAATGATCTTCACCACAAATAAAACATGGGAATTTCAATTTTCGCTGTGGTGGCTTTTCAACAGCAGGTGGTGGATTTTGTGTTTTGGGATGTTCATTATTATTATTATTCTTTTTGGGTTTATTTTTTGTTTTCTTCTTACCTCCGAATTTTTGTGAAGAGGCAGATTGAACTACATTCACCTCAGAGATTTGAGTCGGGAGGGAGGTAGAGGAGAGTGAAGTCGAATTGGGAATGAGTGATAAAAAAAAGTGATTTATTGTTCCATTCAAATGTGATGTAGATTGGGTTTTGAGGGTACCGATAACTCCATACGCATGTGTCATGGACGAAGGTTTGGATGGATCGGTAGGAGTATGGGTATCAATTGGAGTCAACTCATACAAAGTTCCAGATTGTGAATAAACCAAATCTAAGTACTGAGCTCAGGAAATGGATTCTTCCTTAGTGACTATGCCACCCATGGTGACATCACGAGAAATTAGAGGTAAAATAGATTTAGTAAACCACTTTGACAATAACTGGTCATGATTGGTCACTTTAATCAACCTTTGCCATCGTCTCCACTCATGAATGTGATCATAGATATGCACAGAGTTCATTTGAGAAAGGGAGGTTAAAATTTCAGTACCCATCTCGTGACGGATGGGTAATTGAAAATGCATGAGAAAAGCCACAGCGAGGGAGTTAAAATCTTGAAAAGAACCACGTGGGAGTTCAATGTACCATTTGGTTGTAGAGCCCGTAAGTGTGCGCTAGAAGAGACGTAAACGTATAGAATCATCCATCAATGAGTTTGATGAACACCATAAATGGAATATCATCACATGGTTGTTTGGGTCTTCTCCAAGTTTATCCTCAAATTTGGGGATGTCAGAACATAATTTAGCAAGAATTACTGGCCAAAAAGGAAAATGCAATATGGGATCATTTGTCAACCAAGAAAAGTCTGGGAGATCCAGAGTGGCAAGGAAGGGTAATTGTTGGTTAATCTTAGGGTGATAATGGTGTGGCATAGGGACACCATTGGGGCCATAAATTGGTTGAGGTGGATAATTGTATCTAGTAGGCCCTCCCATTTACGATTGTTGTTGACCAATATAGGTAGGATTTGATGGTTTTTGAGGAACATTCATGAGTGGGGTGAAACTCGACGGATTCTGAGGAGTATAAGTCAATTGATTCGGTTGTGGGGGATAAATAGTTTTTCCTTGAGGGGGGTAAACAATTTGTCATTGAGGAGGGTAAAAATTATCCCCTTGGGGAGGATAAACATTATACCCTTGGGGAGGTTAAGGTTATTGTCCTTGAGGACCCCAGGTGGGATTTGGGACACCTGGATAAGAAGATAGTCTGGAAGGAACATGATTTGATACTCCTCCTTGTGGGTTATGGTATGATTTATGCCCAGGGTAGGATTGATTAAACGTACCTCTTGAAGGTACTCCCCAGTATTGCAAAGGGTTTCCGGCAAAACAAGGTTTCCCCCCTGCCATAGGTTGATTTACAACTAGGGTTTGACCAGTAAAGGGAGGTTGTCCTCTGGAAGGAACATGCAAAGGTGGCTGTCCCCCAGGAGGGGTAGGCCCGCTAAAGGATGGTTGTCCCTCAGGAGGGATAGGTCCACTAGATGGTGGTTTCCCTCTAGTCGGGATATGTCCCGCAGTTGGTTGTGTATGTATGGAAAGGGTCTGCATTCTCTATTGTAAAGGCGTTCCAACATGATTTTGTGGAACATGAGGAGATGCAGTGTGAAAAGGTGTTATGGTGGGAGTAATGGTTGTAGTGCCTTGTGTATGATGGGTAGTGATGAATTCAACATTGAGCTGGACTTGTGCTGACGTAGCAGCAGGGTCGATGACCTATTCGATTGGATGATCAATAGTTTGATCAGATGGTCCTGCCTCAATGACAAGAGGGTCATGAAGATTAAGAGGTTGTTGAATATATTCAAAATTCTCATAAATATCACGTCCCGATGGATTCCTCCATACAAAATGAGAATTTGTTTGATGTGGATCTACTGCATTAGTAGGATGAACAAGGGTCCTAAAGTCATCACTAAAAATCGGTTCTGTGGATCCCATGCATGTCTCAGTAATGGGTCTCAATGGAAAACCAGGGACTTATTCTTCTATAATATTACCGAACAAGTCTAATCGAACCAAGAGTGGTTCAATAGGATCTCATGACACATGTGTACTATGAGGAGTGGGATCCTAAATCATAGCCAAGGCTCTTTCCAAATTTCCCAACAAAGGAGTAGAAACACTCCCAGCGTCAGAGCGATTTTCTACCTCTTCACGGTAGATGTCTTCTGGTGAATTAGGAAGTAATGGTTCGTAGCCTTCTTCTGGAGGTAACCCTTGCATCCTATGTGATCTATGAATACCTTTATCATCTACAGGCTCAATATTGAAAAATTATTAAAACAACAACATACACTAAAAACTTTAGAATAACCAATAAGCAAACAAACCTTCTCTCAATGACCGTACTAGTTGGTGATGAAATCCAACATCTCATGATCAAGTCGAGAAGGGGATATGATATGAGTGTGTGGAACAATTATGATGGTGACCTGCCTAATGGACTTACGCCTTGGTGCAAGCTTCCACACAATAATCGTGGATTTACCCTCCAAGGAGTCCGACTGAGTTTGACCACCGTCTGTTCCAGGTACAGTGAAGAATTCCCTTCATCGTTACCTTGTGTAAATACCCTAACGATTATTTATACTAAAGACACCAACTCCCAGTCATCCCTTGGGCAGGTACAATCAACATTCCAATCCGAACGTATGGGAAATATATCAAGTTTGAATTCCTTCGAGAGAACTAAAGAAAAGTGGACCAGTAGAACTCGAGAGGACCCCGAACAGATTCAGAATGCACAAAGCACCGAGACCAAATGAAGATAGTTGGACCTCAAGAAGAACCCCCAATATACTATCTTACTACTGCAGATGGTTAAACCATGAAGGGATAATCTTTGTGGCTCTCCCGAACGCGACCTCGTGTGTAACCCCTGTGTGAGAGGGGGATCTCAGATATGATTATATGACAATTGGATTTGATCTCCCTATCGCAAGATGAGAAGTTTGTTTTGAATTATTTGGAGAGTTGTACTCACAGCCTAATCCAAAGTGCTAATCCTAGTCTAATGTTGGTGGAAGAATCTAAAAATAAAAAATTTCTAGATCGATTTTAATTAGCATTGATTTTTGTGGTTTTCTTTACTCAGAGGTGAATGAGAGTGAAGTTGATGATATTATGACTTGATTCCAAAAAATGCATAAGAAAAATGATGAAAAATTGTTTCTTTCAATGAACTTCTACTTATGGGAAGGAGATGTTGGAAGATTGATTGTTGTCATTGATGTCAACCCTAGTCATGGGTTTTGGACCGCAAGATTGATAAAGGTATTTGGAAATGAAGGAAAATGCACATGCATATAAAACACCCATGAATGGATAGTATA
>JASDQU010246356.1:0-11206 GCA_032191745.1 Picea mariana
TTTCATACTACAACAAAAATGACACCCTTTATGGAACTCTATGGATACCACCCTCCTTCCATCACTTCTTCTCTAAAATAAAAATCTAAGGTTCAAGCAGTGGAAGATCACATCGAGCATCAACAATAAGTTCTCCAAATATTAAAGGACAACCTAACCATGGCACAAAATCACATGAAACAAGAAGCAGATCAACATCGTAGTGAAAGAAGTTTTGAAGTAGGGGATTGGGTGTTTTTAACACTACAACCATACAAATAGATGTCCCTCAAGCAAACCAAGAAGGATAATAAATTATCACCAAAGATGGCCCTTATAAGGTGTTGCAAAAGATTGGTACTATGGCATAGAAATTGGAGTTGCCTGCATTTTCACGAGTACACTCAGTTTTCCATGTTTCATGCTTAAAGAAGGTTATAGGTGACAAGATCCCAGTTCAAACTATATTTTCAAAACTTGACGAGGAAGGAAAAATCATATTGGAGCCTGAAGCCATCACTGACACAAGAATTTTCCAGCTGAGGAATAGATCCATTTAAGAGTATCTCATTAAATGGAGGAAACTACTGACTGAAGATTCCACTTGGGAAGATGAGTCTTTTATACAGAAGCATCCAGAGTTACTCAAGCATTGTAGACAACACTTTTCTCAAAGGGAGGGGCATGTTAAGCCCTAATATTGGCCCATTACCCCTTAATTGGGGCATATTACATTAGTAATGATATTTTAGTTATGTCAGATTTATTCCATTAGTTGTAATTATACCTCCTAGTCTCCTATATATACCAAGGAGACATTTTTATTTGGAATCATATTGTACTTGAACATTTATGTGGGGTAAAAGCAGGTTTCCCCCTCGAAGAGGCATATTATCTGAAATTATCTCTTTTTCAAGGTGTTTAGTGTTGGTTGTGGAGCCTGATTATCTTCCTGATTCAGAGGTCTTTTAATTTCAGTTGTGTTTATACCCCATGAAGTATTTACACCCCAGAAGTATGTACACTTGTTACACATCAACATTACTCGCTTCGATAAGTGTCGCAAGTGTCGCATGTTGCTCACAAGTGTCTCAAGTGTCAAGCAAATCATACTGCCATGATGCCTATGTCATACTTATAATGACATTAAGAAGACACTTAAAATACCTCAAACACTTGATTTGAAGGAAGAGGAATGGTTAACTGAAGTTAAGTACCTCTTGCCATCTGAAAGAACCATTGAATCTAGGTTTTTAGAAGAGAGCACTCCCCTATAAAGTGCTAGGGAGTGTTATAACACTGAACAACCCTTTTGGAGGAGCGTTATTGATTTTAAGAGTGTTGTCACCCCCCTAAAGCCTACTAGGGAGCGCTACAGCGCTTTGATGGCCCTTTTGAGGGAGCGCTTCCTATTCTGGCCAGCAGTTGGTCTGTTGAGGTGAATAAGGGGAAGATATTTTCAATCTTGGAAGGTAATTGAATTCGAACCCCTGGTCCATCCATGATCTTAGGGAAGATCCCTGACTCAAGGAGGAGAATCCTCAACTTACGCTAAAGATACCTCAAGAGGCTAGGCCTCTCTAAACCTATATAAGCAGGCTCTATCATGGTGGAAAGGAGGAAGAATTAGAAGCATGAAACCTATGATCTCATAGGAAGCACAGAGTGAACTGGAGGAGAGTAATCAGTGAAGTTGATGTCATTTGGATCGTGGATATTTTGAGAAAGGGTTAGACAAAGGGGATTTGACGAAGTTGTTGCATTCACATCTACGGTTGTAAGTTACTTCCTTCATTGTTCTCATCAATATGACATGCTTGGCCTGTTTCTTTCTAGTTTGTGTTTAATCTCACATGAACTTGTCTCTAATAGATAGGTCTATTTCAAGCTAATATCAGTAGAGTAGAAAGTTGTTGTACTATTGTTTGTCTACAGGGCTTATCGAGGAGCGAAACATTGGAGCTCAACTCGGAGCGTGCAGGGACAAACGCCGGTAAAAGGTACTTCTTTTCTCCTTCCTCCTCATACATTAGTTTATATATATATAAAAGGAAGTTAGTGTCCATGATAAGAATCTTTTGTCTTAATAGTTAAGAGTCTAACTCGCAAGAGGAGATCTACCTGTCCGTAGGGAGATTTTCCTTCAGCAGAAACTGGCGACTCCGGTAGGGAGAATCGAATCGAAACTTTTGGTTTTGATTTTTCCTCATAGACCTTGTCTTACCGTTTGATTGTTTTCATACCTTGTTCACCCTTTTTTCTTGATTTCATATGCTGATTGACTCCTTACCCCATCACACTCAACTTGATTGCCAAAATTTGACTGAAATTTTGTGTTTTTGGACATTTTCATGAGATTTTTAAGCCTGGCACCCCTGTGGCCATGTTAATAGAGTGCCAACACTCCCTGGATGTGTTAGTCAGAGCGCTATAATGATTGGTTCCCCTTACACCAGAGCGTTATCCCTCTTTTGGAAAAAAACCTTTCCAGAATTGCTTTTTCTAGGGTCCAATCTCTGTGTTTCACTTGCTGAGCCTTTCTATGAGTCAATGTTTCTTCCCACTGGACTTTGAAATCCTTCCTTCTAAGGAACAAATACCTTGCTATTCATATTTTGTGGCCTTCTTCATTATTTTTTTGAGTTGTTTCTACTGTTGGGAGTTCGAAATCAATCCACTGTTTTTTCTCTCCTATCTCACTGAGCAAGAAACTCTGGTGAAGGACATCAGAAGTATATGAATCTCTTCATTTGTTTTTTTTTGAGGTCATTGTTCTTCAACATCTCTCTTTTGGGTGAAATATTGATTTTCTTTGTTATCCTTGTTTTCTTTTGCTTCTTGTTTTCAATCATAACAAGAGGGTGTGTTGTGTGTACGAAACCTTCTTATGATCCTCTGAGTTTCCTTGATATAAAAAGTTAATTGGTAGGGGAAGTTTCGTATTGAATTAATCATTATTCGCACACAAACAATAAAGAGGCACCTTAGTGATTGATTTTCATATTAGAGGACATTTCTAAAAAGTTTTAGCATCACATTGGATTTGATTGAGAAAATTTGTTTGAGGACATTCCTTATTAGTGTTTGATAGTGAAAACAACTCTCTCTCTCCCTTAAATAGACATTCATCGAAAAGAAACGACTGCTTATCATATTTTATGCATTTTTTGGGGGGATTGAGTCATCATTCCATCCATTTCACTTTCATACACCCCCTTTTGAGTAAAGAACAACTATAAAATGAACGCTAATTAAAAACTATCTAGAACATTTTTTTTCTAGGATCCTCCACCAACAGTAGACTATGATTAGCACTTTGGATTAGGCTGTGAGCATAACTCTCCAAAGTTTCCAAAAAAAACATTAGCATCCTGAGCTAGGGAGAGTCAAATCCAATTGTCGTATAAGTTTGCTGGGATCCCCCTCTCACAAGGTCACACTCGGGAAAGCTACGAAGATTATCCCTCCATGGTTTGACTGATTGTAGTAGTTGGATCGTATTATGGGGATCGCTTAAAGGTATACCCACAATGTTGAGTGGAAGCCTTTCAAGTTGATTTCGGGCTAGATACCCTGCCCGTACGTTCGGACTGGACTGTCAACTATACCCACCCAGGGGCTGAATGTGAATTGGTAACCTTAGTAGCCATAATATTTAGGGTCTTACACAAGGTGACAGTGAAGGGAAGTCTCACTGTACCTGGAACAGACATTGGTCAAACTCACTCGGGCTCCTTGGAGGGTAAATCCACAATTACTGTGTGGAAGCTTGCACCAAGGTGAAATTCCGTTAAGCAGGTCGCCATTGTAACTCTTCCACCATATCCCCACCCCTTCTTGACTTGATCATGCAACGTTGGATTTCATCACCAACTAGCATGGTCATCGAGAGAAGGTTTTGTTTGCTTGGTTGTGATTCCTAGATTCTATTAGCGTATTCTGCTTCTTTTCGGTAGTTGGCCATAGATTTTTTTCGTCGATTCTTTTTCGCCAACATTGACCCTCCACGCTGTTCGCATAGGGTACAGGGACTTCCTCCAAAAAATATGGAAGAGACTACCCCTTTACCCCCTCATTCTATGGAGGAATCTCCTCAACAGAGCGAGGTTCATGAAATTATAACCTCCCAAGAGGAAGTTCCCACCTCTTTAGAAAATTTTTGAATTGTTTCAGAGTCTCTGGAGGCTTTCCACATCCCTGAGGGATATGAGAGGCATATTCTCCAACTGAATTCAGCCGACGAATTTTTCGTCGTCAGTCCTTCTAATGTTTTGACTGGGTCTCATTCAAACCCTCTAGTTGAATACCCCTTTTGGACCACAGATGTTGTTCGAAGCCCACCACGCATGGTGCAGGATCTTTACGGAACAGGAATAGGTGACGATGTGCCTGTTACCTACACCATACCCTTAAATCATTTTATTGGTACTACCATTTTTTCCACTACACCGTCTGTTGATTCGAGCACATCATCCGTTGGCCCAAGGTCCACTTTTTCTCTCCAGACGGCCCACTCTATAATGGTCCCTCACGTTCCAACTATTCCCACCAGTAATGTGGTGGTTAGCCAAGCTGCAATTAGCAAACCACTAACACCTAGACCTTCATCATCACTCTCTTTTGGGTACAGAGCACTAAATTCTTCTATTTTCACTACTACCCAAGTTATGCCTGGAAGTTCCATACCTATACAACAACCCGGAGGGACCGGTCTTGGTGGCTTTAACTCTAGGAAATCAACCTCATGCTGGGGGGCATCCTCCCGCTAGAGGAAAACTTCCATTTGGAGGGCACCCTCATGCTGGGGGGTAGCCTCAATCCGGAGCCTACCATCAACCGCATGGACAAAATGTGTCTACCACACCCAATCCGTGGAATATCCATTTTCTAGGAAACCCATAGTTCTCAGGGGGAGACAATCCTCAAGATCCACAACAACCGCTTCCCCCTCAAGGGACTCATCTATATCCTCCTTATGGACAAACACCAAATCTGGCTTATAATCCTCAAAACCCATCTGGTTATCCTCCGCTCGTGCATGTTTCTCGAACCCCCTCAAATCTTGTGTACCCTGGTCAACACCAACCTTATACAAGAGGACCCACTGGTTACAATTATCCGCCTAACCTAGTGTATGGTCCTACTTGTGTTCCTATGCCACACCAGTATCACCCGCAGGTTAACCGACAACTACCTTTCCTAGCGACTTTGGATCTCCCAGACTTGTCTCGGTTAATGAATGATCCTATTTTTCATTCTCTGGTTTGGCCAGCTATTCCAGCTAAACTTCCTTCTGATATTCCAAAATTTGACGAAAAGTCTGGAGAAGACCCAAACAACCATGTGACAACTTTCCATTTGTGGTGTTCATCAAACTCCCTCATGGATGATTCTATACGTTTGCGTCTTTTCCAACGAACGCTTACGAGTTCTGTAGCAAAGTGGTATATTGAACTACCACGTGCTTCTTTTCACGATTTCAACTCCCTTGCCATGTCCTTCCTCACACACTTCCAACTACCCATTCGATACGAGACGGGTACTAAACTATTGACCTCCCTTCATCAGACAAACTCCATACATATCTCTGATCATATTCATGAATGGAGACGATGATGAAGGTTAATCAAAGCAGTCATTCCTGACCAATTATTAGCGAAATGGTTCACTAAATCATTGTTACCCCCAATCGCTCGTGATGTTGCTATGGGTGGTGTAGTCACCGAGGAAGAAGCTATTTCTCAAGCTCAGTACTTAGATTTGGTTTATTCACAATCTGGTACTCTGTACGAATTGATACCAAATGCTACTCGTGCCACTACTGATCCATCCAAACCATCGTCTACCTCGCACACGGATGGAGTCATTGGCTTTGTCAAAACCCAATCTACTTCCCAGTCGACTGGAACAACCCAGCGGTCTGCTTCGACGTTTTCTCCTAGTTTGAACACACCCTCTTCTACCTCCCCTCAAACTAAAGTCTCTGAAGTGAATACGGTCCAATCGACCCCTTCACAACAATCTGGAGGTAAGAAGAAAGAAAGAAATAAACCGAAGAAAAACAATAACAATGAACAACCAAAAAATCAAACCCAAACCCCTGCTGCTGGAAAACAACCACAACAGAAACTGAAATTCCCATGTCTAATTTGTGGCGATGATCACTACACTCGAGATTTTCCACATCACAATGAAGTGGCCAAGATTTTTAAGGGAAATTCACAACCCGCTGTGCTTACCTAGCCTTTTCCATAGCAGCAATCTTTGGTTGCTCAAACCCCCACTCCAGGGGGCAGTTCCAGCCAATCCCATGATGAGGCCTCGACAAGTGCCCACATTTACATGTTTAACAGGATTAATCTGACCACTCGCACTACGACCTATGACACACCGATTAAACTTGATAAGACAAAGACCACTAACGGTTCCTTACCGGACCCATCACCATCTTCCGTTAGTCCTCCGTCTGCTAGCCCTCCATCTGGGCCACTCCAGATTGAGAAACCTTCGTTTGACTCCATCTTAAACCCTCCTAAGAGCACTATCTAGAAATCTACCTTTAATCCTAGTTCACGGGCTGCCCAAAACTACAACATCATTGAAGATTTGGCTCAAGCACCGTGTGCTATGTCTGCTTTGGAAGTTCTACAACACTGTCCTAGTCAACGTAGAACACTCTTGGATGCCATCGGTGCTTTCAATCCTGAGTCATCTAATAACCTCACGTTTAATTTGGATGATCATCAGCCTCAACTCTCCTACCAACTAGCTTTTCAAATCGATGTTGTTGTTTACAATCAACAAATCCACCGAAATATATTGGATGAGGGAGCCTCTACTTGTGTCATGTATTTGGCTTGTTGGAAAGGCTTGAAATCATTCACCCTTAACAAATCCCCTACGATGTTACACGCTTTTGATGGGTGAGGTTTTCATCCTCACGGAATTTTGCAATCCTTAGCCATTCAGTTAGGCGGAAAAACTGTTACTGTTGATGTCGAGGTGGTTGATGCCCCCCTCGATTACAACCTACTACTCGGAAGAAGTTGGTTCTATGCTATGATTGTCAATTCCTCGTCGGTGTTTTGATTTGTACAATTCCCCCATCAAGGCAAAATTGCCACTATCGACCAACTAGATTTTTGTACACCCGACGCTTGTGCCCCTGTTACCAATAACATTCCTTTTTTGGGAGACCACAAAGTTACGTATGAAAGCGTTGGTGTTGGCTTGTTGAAATATTTTAGCCTTATGGGTACCTTCCCTACACCACTTCCACCCACCACACATCATATTTCCACTGTCAATATGATTTCGACTATGGATTATCAATCTTTGGAATCATCTGACCCTTGAATTGTACCTAGTCCTATGGAATTCGATGTGCTAGGTGACACCATGCCACTTAGCCCAGTTGAGGATGCATACGTGGCTATTTCAATCTGCCTCTCCCTCCCCGGACAACCCCCATCTATTGGCACCCAACGCTTACTCGATGCCGACATGGTTGGTTTCCCTATCGTCTGCAATCGATTACATTTCCCACATTTTTCCTTTCGACGAATCTATAATGGAAATGCTTAGTATCAACGACGTACCTTAGGATGAGAACAATCACCAATCCTCTTTTCTTCTGCCTATAGAAGAAATTCACAAAGACATACACTCTGTCTTCCCTCCTGATGTTACCAATTCTCCACAATTTCCCATCCTCACACAAGATACTCTTTTTGAGGGGAATATGGGTAATATCTCTACTACGATCATTATTGATATTTCGATCAAAGAAGGCATTGTGGAAAACATTAACCTTTTTGCTAATTGTGCACCCGAAGAAGTGGTATATTACATCACCCTATTTAAATAATTCCATGATGTCTTTTCTTGGAGCTATGAAGAAATGCCAGGAATCGACCCCTCGATCATCGTGCATGAAATCAATACTTACCCAAGTGAGAAACCTGTTCGACAGAAACTCCACCTGGTTCATCCCAAGAAAATCGTAGCCATCAAGGAAGAAATTAAGAAACTTTTAAATTATGGCTTTATCTATCCTGTCCCTTTGACAGAATGGGTCTCCAACCTTGTTCCGGTTGCCAAAAAACAGGGGACCATTTGTGTCTGTGTTGACTATCGGGATCTCAATAAGGCTTGTCCAAAGGAAAACTACCCTACGCCCTTCATCGACCAGATCATTGATAATTGCACTGGGAGCGTAATCTTCTCTTTCATGGATGGTTTCTCCGGGTATAACCAAATTGAAATTTTACCTGCTGATCAACATAAGACAACCTTTATCTGCCCATGGGGAACTTTCACCTATCGGAAGCTACCTTTTGGCTCAAAAATGCTGGTGCTACTTTCCAGTGGGCCATGTCATATGATTTCCACGATATCAAGCATATTGCAGAACCTTACCTCGATGACTTACTTGCCCACTCATCCAATC
This sequence comes from Picea mariana, assembly GCA_032191745.1. NCBI lineage: Eukaryota > Viridiplantae > Streptophyta > Pinopsida > Pinales > Pinaceae > Picea > Picea mariana. The sequence goes on from JASDQU010246356.1 coordinate 8,429, forward strand.
GATCAGATCACATTGATCACTTACGGGCTATTTTTCTTCGATGCCGATTTTACCGTATCCTCTTGAACCCACATAAGTGTATTTTTTCTGTCGAATCCAATTGAATCCTCGGTTTCGTTGTCTCTAAAGACAGGATTCAGGTGAATCCCTTAAAGATTAAGGCTATTTTGGTCTTACTCCCGCCTACTAGTTTGACCCAACTCCAAAGTTTGCAAGGAAAAGCAAACTTCCTTCGCCATTTCATTTGTAACTACGCTGAGATAACTAAAGGATTCATGCGATTGTTGCAGAAAAACACCCCTTTCATCTGGGATGACATCACTCAACGATCATTTGATGCTCTCAATCATTCCTTGACCCACGCACCTTTGTTGCACCCTCCAGAGTATACAAAGGACTACATCCTTTACTTAGCTGCTTCCACTTCCACTATTGCGATGGTGTTAGTTCAAGAGGACCCCAACGGTGAGGAACATGTGATCTATTACCTGAGAAAGAGTCTATCTGGACCTGAACTCTGACATTCACATGTAGAAAAACTGGCTCTGGAAGTCGTCATCACTGTCCAGAGATTTCACCATTACATCCTACTACGCACCACCACTGTGATTGCGGACTCAAACCCCATGTACCATGTCTTGACACATCAAGTGCTCGGGGGAAAATACTCTAAATGGATCGTCATCCTTCAGGAATTCGATCTTGAATTTGCGAAGTCCAAAGCCAAAAAGTCCCTGGTGTTTGCGGAGCTTATCTGTGACCTCCCCCATGCTGATGAAGATATTGAACCTAGAGATTATCTCCCTGACGAAACTCTTTTCCTCATCAACACCTCTGATCCTTGGTATGGAGACATCCTGCTTTATCTCCAAACCCAACACTTTCAGCCTAACACTTCCTGTGAAGAACATCGATGTATTCGCCACCATTCTCACCGTTATCTTATCATTGGCGACACCTTGTATCACCGTGGTATTGATACTATCCTTCGACAATGTTTGATTCATGCAGAGGCTGAACACATTCTGAATGACTATCACCTTGGAGCCTGTGGCGGTCACTTTTCTGGGATGGCTACAACCCAGAAAATTCTACATGCCGGCTATTTTTGGCCCTCGATTTTCAAATATTGTATTGAGGCAGTCAAAAAATGCCCACCCTGCCAAGTTTTTAATAACAAGGCATGCACCCACCCTACTACGCTGCACCCCATTATTGCCATCGGCCCCTTTGCCAAGCGGGGTATCGATTTCATGCAATGTAAGCCTACCTCAGCCAGGGGGCATGGTTATATAATCATCGTCGTCGACTACTTTACAAAATGGGCTGAGGCTATGCCTACCTTTCTGAACGATGGTCATACCACATCTCTTTTTTTTTTAACCACATCATAACTCATTTTGGTGTACAACGCTCCATTGTCACCGATCACGGTTCACACTTTAAGAACCAAATGATGAGTGAATTGCATGCCAAGTTGGGTTTTCGCCATGAAAACTCATCCCCATACTATCCTCAGGCCAACGAACAAGTTGAAGCCATCAACAAGGTCCTCAAAACCATGAGTCAATGCATGGTAGGGGAAAATAAGACATCCTAGCATATACAACTTTTCTCCGCTCTCTGGGCTTACCGTACTTTCGTGAAAACCGCAACTGGGTTCACTCCTTTCTAGTTAGTGTATGACATCGAAGCCATTTTACCAATCGAGTGTGAGATTCCATCTCTGAAACTTAAATTAGAACTCCTACCCCATACTTCTTCCGAAGAAGAACGTTTCTTATATCTGACCAAACTGGACGAAACATGTCGTGATGCCTCTCTCGTTAATGAGGCACATTAGAAACAAATAAAAATCAATACGACAAATCTATCCATCCTCAGACTTTTACAGAAGGAGACTTAGTCCTCGTCTATGACCAGGCTCATGAAAAACTAGGGACAGGTAAGTTAGAACCTCTGTGGCATGGCCCTTACACTGTGAAATGTGTTCTACACAGAGGCACCTACGAGTTAGTCGATTATGACGGAATCTCCCTAGGAGAGCACCAGAATGGGCTTTACCTTAAAAAGTACTATGCCTACATCACCTAGCATGTGTACTTTGTACATTATTGTATTTTAGTTTGGTGTGTCTGTTTCTTTTGCATGCTCGAGTTTTTACCTTTTCCACTCATAACTATGTCTTGTGTTCTCATGCGCAAATGACGTCTTCCTTTCCTATCTTTGTCGGGTTTGCGGATGGCGCTAGTCGACACACCCAGAATGTTGCTTCTGCAGCATGGGTCATTTACCAATTTGACGAGTTGGTGAGTTCAGGAGGTGTTTTCTTAGGACCAGTGACTAATAACATGGCAGAATATCATGCTGTCATCGGACTTTTGACCCAAGCCTCCTCCCTAGGTATCTCTCGTATCATTGTTAACCTATACTCCCAACTCGTGGTCTGTCAAATTAATCGTATCTACGCTATTCGTAATCCTATCCTGCTACGTCTCCACCTATGGGTTCGTCGTCTTGAACGAATATTTGATTACATTGAATACAAACATATTCAAAGAGAACTCAACAATTTTTTGGATTCATTAGCCAATTACATCATGGATCGGTATCTCGCCCATAGATAAGGTTTCATGAAGGAAAACAAATTGTACATCACATGTAAATTAAAACACATCACATTAAAGACATCATCATTTACAAATCTTCTGGCACTGTAAAAACTTGGAACTGTATATATATATATATATATATATAGCGTGACTGAAAATGTTTTGA
>JASDQU010246357.1:1400-16670 GCA_032191745.1 Picea mariana
AATAATACAAGGGAGGACTCTTCTAGTCAATACTGACTAGAGTATTATGTTTTCGTAATTACTCTCGCGAGGTCGAAAAAGAGATAAACTACCACTCAAAATATTCCCTTTCAAACCTTTTAATGAGTGGGAAAGGAAACATGCTCACTCGATAATCTTTTCATGTTTAGAGAGCTTAAAAAGAGCTTAAAGGAGAGTCCAAAGAGTTCATTTTTCGTATAGCATTTTACGAGTCCGAAAAAAAGATAAAGTATACTCGGTAACCTATTCTCATCTATTTATGAGCATGATAAAGAACAAAGACTGATATTGGTATGATACCCCATCAGCGAGCTTCTTCCCAATGTAATTTCCAAAGGTTTCGAGTGATACCCATGGGTGTTTGGTACTTTTCCCCCAGCTGAGAAGCTAGTGGCTTAACTACAACATGATGTCCATAGGCTGGAGACATGCCCCCCAAGCTTCATTTTGTCTACCAACCCTTATGTTGTCACCAATTGTTGTACCATATTAGAGTCCTGGTTACTAGTAGGTAAATTTTCACCAGAGGAAGAAAGAGGATCAATTGACATAGGTAGATGAAATGAAGGTTCAGTTACGATATCTAGTGAAAGACTCGACTCAACATTTATGAGATCTAACAAAATACTTAATTCAATGTTTACATGATCTAATGAAATTCTTGACTCAACATTTACGAGATCTAGTGAAAGACTCGACTTAATCAAAGGGGGGTTTGTTTCATTTTTTAACGAGCTTGACATAGAAAATGAACTATGCTCATGGTCGTATGTTTCATTTTTTAACGATCTTGACACAGAAATGAGAACTTTGCTCATAATCCTCTGTTTCATTTTTTAACGACATTGACATAGAAATGGGAACTTTTCTCGATGTAGATTTCATTTTTACACAAGCTTGAAACTAGAAAAACTATTCTTGGGATGTTCGTTTCATTTTTTAATGAGATTGACATAGGAAAAGAACTATGCTCGTGGTCCTTTCTTTCATTTTTTTATGACCTTGACACAGAAACGAGAATTTGTCTCAAAATCCTTTGTTTCATTTTTTAACGAGCTTGACACATAAACAAGACATTTGCTCAAAATCCTCTATTTCATTTTTTAACGAGCTTGACACAAAAATGATAACTTTGCTCGAAATCCTTTGTTTCATTTTTTAACGACCTTGAAACAGAAACATGAAAKTTTCTCGAAATTGGTTTCATTTTTTAATGAGCTTGGAACCGAAAATAAAGTTATGATCATCACTCTCTACCATGKCTTCCAAGAGGTCTTCATCATATGGAAAAACAATACTCTCGAAGGAATACATGGTAAGGGAATTACTCAGATCAATAGGGGGGAGAAAAAACTSCAAGGTCCCTAACAAGSGAGTTACCATGTCAATTGTCCGATCTARATCAAAAGAAGATGAGCATACAATGAGAGGCTCCTTCTCATCAGTAGTTTAAAGGATGGGACACGTTGCCACATAATTAACTGGTGGCGGGGTGTATATCACTTGCATATAAGGAGMATTCAGGGAAGTCGGATGGTTGGTCATCATATGAGGGCCAATGAATGAAATTTGGTCAATAGTGACAATATTTCCATTATGAGGGAAATACATCACTCAAAAAAGTGTGGACACAACAACTTTCATAGCATATACATAGTCTCTCCCAAGGAGAAAATTAAAATCCAAGGGGCCTTGGACTGCCATCACATCAATATAGACAACTCTTCCTCCTAAGGTAACAGGTAACTAAGGAAGGATCCCTAAAAGTTCATTATCTCTTCTGTTAAAAGACAAGCGATTCTAAGTCAATGTCACAAGATGAGGGGAACCAAGAGATTGCAAATCATTTGAGGAAAAAATGCTAACAGAAGCACCTTCGGATACAATAGAGAGACATATATTTGTATCTCAAAAATCCACAATGATTTGGAAATGCATGTAGGAAGGAAGACAAGGTGCCATTAGTCTATTCCAATCAATGTAAATTATCTCATTACTTGGATGGGGTTATCTTGGAATGGGTGAAGTGCCCCCTTGTCCGGAAGTATCTGAAGAGACAAGAAAAATTTGAGCGATATCCATTTCCCTCTTCAAGGGAAGAGTGCAATCAACCAATGATGAAACCAAATCAATCACTTGATAAATCAGATCAATCGATTATGGAACTAGAGCGATCACTTGATAAATTGGATTGACCAATGATGGAACTGGATTGACCAATTCATCAACCAATGACGGGTTGGAAGATAATATATGGTAAGTTGTTGGAAGTTGTTGTTGGACATCAACAATATTTTCCAACAAATGTGAAGCCTCATCCATACAAGGGAAAAGGTAAGTTTGATGACTTCCTTTACATAATGTACAAGGAAATTTGACACTACCTTTCTTACTTCCAACCTTACTATCACTAGTTGTTGGGTTTTCACCATCATGACTTCAGGAAACTGGCGACACGGGTTGTTGGGAACAGTCTCATAGACAACATTTCTAAGACCTTGGGAATACCAAGGAAATATTTCATAAGGTGGTCACCCTTACAAATCCTGCAAGGTAATTTGGGCTTACGAGTTGTGTTTGTAGGCTTGTCAATATCATCAACACTCCCAGCATGATTAACAATAACTGGATGATTTCCTCCAACATGACCTACAGTGGTTGGAAGCTTGGCCCCTTGCTTATTTTTCTTCTTCTTAATATTTCTTTTCTTCTTCTTCTTATCCTCCTAGTTACTAGCATTAAGACTTTCACTAGGTGAGGAGGAAGAAATGGAAGAAGACCCGATGGGTGAAGAAGGTAAAGGGTCAACATGAGGTCTACGTTCTTTGGGTGGAGGGCTTGCATACAAAGAACTATGAGAATTTTGGATCACTGGAGTGGAAAAAAACCATACTAGTAACTCGATAGTGAATCTGGGAAGACTCAATGTGGAAATATAAGGAGGGCCAATGTTTCCAAAGAAGGAAAAACAAATGGTTCCCTGGGAAAAGGGATCCCTTCATTGGTAGTTCCAAGAATTGATTCCATAGTCACAAACTCAACCTAGAGTTTGCTAAATAAAAGTGCACACAATATCAAAGTCCCTATAAGATAAGAGAAAAAAAACAAAGGAGACATGAGATGAGGTCTTCAACGAAGATATGAGAAATAGTTACCCCAACCTCCACATAAAAACCCTTCCCAGTGAAAGTAACCCTCTCTTCATGGGGCCACCCTCCAGAGGTACTGAAAGTGTGATGTGATGTCTGCCTCAAGTACCAAAAGGAACCTTCTGAAGAAGGAACCCCCCTTTCAGTCACCCTTGTAGAATCCTAGGAAAGGAAACTATGTTTACCAATTTCACACAGGATGATTGGTGGGGATGATTTTAAGGATGGAAATTTATTTTAAAATGTAGAAACCTTGGCGAATATTACTAATCCTTCATATGTCAACTATAAATGTTTGGCGATATTTTTAAAAAAAAATTCAAATTTCTAAGTATTTTATATAGTTTTTATAAAATTTTGGCCATTTTTAAGGTAAAATAACTTTATCCTATAAAATTTGGGTGAATCATTTTTAAAATAACGAATCTCATTTTTGGAAAAACCATGGAAAATTAGCCCATGAGCGAAATTTAGCCCCTAAAATCATCCATGATGATTGGGTAGGTAACCAATCGACATTCAAGACTAATAAAATGGAACTAGTAATTGTGGACATAAATCCACAACCCAAATACTAAGAAGAAGTGGTGTCCCCTTGGAGACCTGCCACCCTTCAAAGCTCCAAACGTGTTGTAGTCCCACTAGGGAAATGGAAGATGGGAGATCTCAAACCTTCACTTCTCTTGACCTTTTGCTTAACTCTTGTGTTAGAGAATCTCTCCCGACAAATGGAAGTTTTTACTACTTTCACTACAAGGAAAAGACCCTCTAGCAAAGGTTTTTTCGAACACCCCTATAAAAATAGCCCAAAAATCCATTTATAGCGAATGATACTAGCGAAGGCGAGCGGGCGGAGGTTTTAGAGGATGTTTTATGCCAGTGTTTTTTTAAGTACATAATGCACCAATGAGTTTTATACAACAGGTGCATCGATGCTCTCAAAACTAGCGCACCATAGCAGCGTTATTTCAAATAAAAAAAATATTATGCGGTGCGCTAAGAAAATAATGATGCACCGGGAAATAACGATGCACCATAATAGCATTCTTTAAAAAAGATCTGGTGTGCAACTTAAAAATGGAAGCACTGGTGCACTATTAGTAGAGCACATTGTTATATGGTTAAATAAAAAACATTTATAAACTAATGTAGGATAGTGTCAAAAAGTATATTTCGATGCACTCCATTGTATCATGCTCACCAGTGCTCCAATATGGAGCACTGTGTTAGGTTTAATTTCCAAATTTATGCAGTACGCTATGTAAAACTGATCACACTAGAGTGTCTATTATTATACTGCACTGTGTCCTGCTTAAAAAAAAAATCCGCACCATTGTATGTTTTCAAAAAATGTACGACAGTGCGCTATGTAGTAGTAAACACATCAGTGCGCATGCATTCCCAAAAACACGTGCACCATGCTAGAGATGTTTTTTTAAACAAATATAACTAGTGCACTCAGTAAACATGTATGCCCCAATGTGGTTGGTCATCGAGCGCACCAGAACAAGGTTTTATAAAAAACAAATTATGACGGTGATTTTTTTTTTTACCATTTTCAATGTTGTAGGGCTCAAAAGCACTGATGCAACCTTTTCCTATTTGAAGTGCCATGCCATCATTTCTTTCCTTTCTTGCCTTCCTTTTCTCTATTTCTCAGTGCGTGAATTTTGAATTTTACCAAATGGTGGGAAATTTTGTTTTTTCTTAGTACGTCGCAACCATGCATCCCTGACAAAAAAATGTCAGGTAATGTCCTTGTTTCTTCCTAAATTAAGTTTTCACTAGATTAAAATTTAAAAATGAGTGAAATTTTAAGTGAAAAAAAAATAATTTGCACGGTGCATTCAAAGCGCTTGGCTTGCACCACCTACGGTGTGACCTATAAATTTACAAGGAGCACCACGTACCTTGTTATCTTTCTCGGCGGTGTGTTGGTAAACATAAATGCACCGGCACATTCATTTAACGATGCACTAAAGAAAAGTATATAACAAGTACAATGATGCATCAAAGTACAAATAACACACCGGGTTGTTAAAGTACATGGTGCATCACCCTTATCAGATATATTTTTACGTAGTGCATTGGTAAACGTGCACATTGGGGCATTCATGTTTACCAAATGCATCACTGAGAAATGTAATATTGTGTTGTAGTGCACCCCATAAATGTTTTGGTGGCACAGTACATGGTGCGATAGTAAAATGACCAGAACGCACCGTAAAAAGTTTTGTACTCGGAAGTTTGGAAAATTTTATGTGACGGTGCATCGATATTCGTTACACACACCGGTGTGTGTAGTGAAACTATATGCACCATTTCTTTTCTAATTTCTAAAAAATTGTTTATGTGCGTTAAGATTTTAATTTTTTTTTTGGTTTAAGTATTGTGTAGGATAAATGTAACACACTGGTGCGTATGTGTTGTAGTGTAGTGCCTCGATGTGGTACTGTTTTCCAACACACCACATAACACAATAGAACATATTTTGTTTGGTGCATTACTTACACTAACACACCACAGACGGTGCTCACAATATATACACACCTCCTACAGTGCATCACTGTTTTTTGGGCCCACCGGTAATGTAATTAAATTATTTTTTGAAGGAAGTTATTTTTCCATATTTATAGATAAATTTACCATTCAATAGATTTTTTTTATGTTTTATGTATGAGTGAGGATGATTTATTTCATATGTTAATCATACAGAGATGTGAGTGAAGAGAGAAACAACAACAAAGGGTGGACCTATACAATGTTGTATGGGAATGTGAGGCAAGGGAGAGGGAGAGGGATTTGTACCCTCGCCCTATTACTGCATTGACTCATGTTCTATTGAGGAATGTAGGCCTCCTTAAGTACTATGAGAAGGATACATCCCTTAAGGGGCACTCTGGGTTGTTGGTGCATCTGATTCGTTGATGGGATGCCCATCGAAAGACTTGTTGTGTGGGTCTAGATCAGTGGTACCATCCCACTGAGGAGGATATTTACTTTATTACTTGGCTATCCAGGAGAGGGGAGGATTTTCCCCAGTTTGCATATGTCCTAGTAGGTGTTGCATATGAGAGTCATCTCATTGACTCTCAATGATATATTGGGGTTGATGTACTATCCCCAACTGATTTTCAGNAAACGTGCACATTGGGGCATTCATGTTTACCAAATGCATCACTGAGAAATGTAATATTGTGTTGTAGTGCATCCCATAAATGTTTTGGTGGCACAGTACATGGTGCGATAGTAAAATGACCAGAACGCACCGTAAAAAGTTTTGTACTCGGAAATTTGGAAAATTTTATGTGACGGTGCATCGATATTCGTTACACACACCGGTGTGTGTAGTGAAACTATATGCACCGTTTCTTTTCTAATTTCTAAAAAATTGTTTATGTGCGTTAAGATTTTAATTTTTTTTTTGGTTTAAGTACTGTGTAGGATAAATGTAACACACTGGTGCGTATGTGTTGTAGTGTAGTGCCTCGATGTGGTACTGTTTTCCAACGCACCACATAACACAGTAGAACATATTTTGTTTGGTGCATTACTTACACTAACACACCACAGACGGTGCTCACAATATATACACACCTCCTACAGTGCATGACTGTTTTTTGGGCCCACCGGTAATGTAATTAAATTATTTTTTGAAGGAAGTTATTTTTCCGTATTTATAGATAAATTTACCATTCAATAGATTTTTTTTATGTTTTATGTATGAGTGAGGATGATTTATTTCATATGTTAATCATACAGAGATGTGAGTGAAGAGAGAAACAACAACAGAGGGTGGACCTATACAATGTTGTATGGGAATGTGAGGCAAGGGAGAGGGAGAGGGATTTGTACCCTCACCCTATTATTGCATTGACTCATGTTCTATTGAGGAATGTAGGCCTCCTTAAGTACTATGAGAAGGATACATCCCTTAAGGGGCACTATGGGTTGTTGGTGCATCTGATCCGTTGATGGGATGCCCATCGACAGACTTGTTGTGTGGGTCTAGATCAGTGGTACCATCCCACTGAGGAGGATATTTACTTTATTACTTGGCTATCCAGGAGAGGGGAGGATTTTCCCCAGTTCGCATATGTCCTAGTAGGTGTTGCATATGAGAGTCATCTCATTGACTCTCAATGATATATTGGGGTTGATGTACTATCCCCAACTGATTTTCAGGTGTTTGGTGGACAACTGAAAATCGCCTCTTTCAATGCAGAGGAGGTTAGGTGCCTCTCACTGTTAGTGATGACCATATACCACTTTTCCAGTGATGGAAAGCGCATTAGTTTCCCTCTTTTGTATTATTTTTATTTGTTGGTACATAGGCCACGGTGTATCATATGGTCTGCCATTTTTTTGTGGAAGTTTTTTATAGCGCTAGACAAATGTCATGCTATGATATGTGGAAGGTCGAACTTCCCTTTTTCCTTAGAGTGTTTTTTCTTATTTTTTGAGAGGTTTCTAGAGACAAGGCCAACTTTTGTCCATCAGCCTTCTAGGCCTAGGACTCATGTGTGGATGCACATGTGGGGGGAGATGATGCCCAATAAGGGCCAGTTAGAGTTTCCGGCCAGGATTTCCCCAGACTCACTGGGGATACTAGGAAGTGCGATGGATCACATGTTTGTCATGGTTCCATGTCCTTATGTGGGTTTGGATTGGCAAGGATTTCTGAGCATCCTCTTCACACCATATGAGCCACCAGATGATAGAGGTAATATTATTGTTTTGTTTAAATTAAAATAGTTTCATTTTATTGTATTACTTTATTAGAATAAAATTAATTCTAACATGTTCTTTAACTTGTTTTATTAAATTGTTTAATGAATTAACTCTGTAATTATTGTTATGTACTATATATTTTTCATATATTGGCACTTTCACTGGGGGTGTGCCTCATCCCCCAACAAATGACGATGAGGAGATGATGCCTGAGGTCGCGGCGGGTCAGGGTCCTTGAGTGAAGATACCTGGAGGCATGCGCCGTAGGCCTGATACCAGATTCTGGTTGGAGTTGGATGACCGACTCTCTGCACTTTTGACTGAGGTGGGAGTTTTCCCTACCCTAATGCGAGACATCAGGGAAGATCCTATGCTCTTGGATATTTGGAGGGAGATGCCGCGTGATTTGATGCCTCTTATGTGTTATATCGTCGGAGCTTCCAGACTACTAGCAGTGAGGAGGGCTCTCGATGATAGGCACAACTCTTCTTCTAGTATGGTTCATTCGTCCAATACCCCATCAATTGATGAGGGTGGTCGTGATCATCCTTCTCCACATATTTCTCCTCCTCCTTCACCTCACCCAGATCATGAGGAGGCAACACATATTCCTCCTCCTCCTCTTTCACCTCACCTATATGAGCATGTCAGACCTATTCCTCATCCTCCTCTTACACCTCACCTAGATGAGTAGGAAGGACCTATTCATCATCCATCATATTCCACTACATACCAGGTCTCCACTATTGTTGTATATATGCATATTATCCCACTGGTTGGACTAGATATGTTATAATGTTATAGAATTTATTTGACTTTTCCATGATATATATATATATATATATATATATATATATATGGTGTTTTTTTTCTAGTGATCACATTGATGATGTACTTAATTTATATGTTGATGTTGATGTGTATATTGTTAGGTCATGTTAGATATGTTAGTTAAATGTTCTTGATATATGTGTATGTTATAACATTGTTCATTAAATGTTCATTTTTCTTATTGATCATGATGATATACTTAATTAATTTATATGTTGATGTTGATGTGTACATTTTTAGGTCATGTTAGATATGTTAAATGTTAAATGTTCTTGATAGATGTGTATGTTAAATGATGCTTGTTAGATGTGTGTGATGATGATGTTAGAAAATTATTGTCTTTTGTTAGAAGTAATCACAATGATGATGCCCTATTAAATTATTAGATATGTGTGCTAGCTAATTAATGACGTTTATATGTGCTAGAGGTATATATAATTAGATGATGTTAGCTAGCGAATATAGATGTGTATTTTAGATGTTGTTTATGTTTGTTATAAGATGGTTATCATCATCATGTTTATTTTTATAAATTACAAAGTTCAATATGGTTGAAACTATAATTGTAAAATTGAAACTATAATTACGTACATAGTTCATTATACATATTCATTCTAACTATTTTATTTTTCAAAAAACAAATTATATATGAATAAATATTATTTTCCATTGTACTAATTACTCTTTTTGAATAGACTCTTCTACACTAAAAATTGTTATTATAAAATGTTATGATCTCCATTGATAAGAATTCTATTGGCTTTAAAATTTTATGGATGCAATTCTTCCTATTGTTATTTTTGTCATTATTTTGTAAGTTGATTGCTATAAAWTTTTAAATTACTTCATTAATTGTGGTTTAACTCAACATTAGGGGCATAATTTTATAAATATTTTCAAARGAAATGATAAAAGTATGTAAACTAACAAACACTACTTTAGTTAAAAACCAAATTATCACAAAATAATGTTATAAATTTAATTTTTTAATTATAAACCACATATTTTTGTTAATATTACTTTTAAATCTACAAAATAAATGAAGATAAACCCAATTTTTGAATCATCATCTTAACATATCCTAAAAAATGTTGTACTATTAAACATGTGTATCAAACATATCATTACATCTAATTATATCAACATAAAAGGTATAATTTCATATCCCATTAAAGTTCAACTAGACATTTAACATTTTCAGGATTTCACAATTGGAAATACTTAAAGAAGATGAAACATTTTTAGATATATGAAACGACATATAAATATGTTCAAATAACAATCGCTCCATGCAATCACAAATAATTTGAAAGAAAAACTTATTATGCATCAAACTGATTGTTAACCAACTAAAATTGTTCAAATATTTGTTATAGTTAACTTAACATTTCCTCTCTTAGAAGATGAATAAAAAACAATATAATTAGCGAAATAAAGAATATAACAAAAATATACAACAACAGTATTAAAGATGAAATAAAACATTTACATATCACTCTCTGTTGTCATCACCCTCATTATCTTCCTCGCTTGGCATGATAACATTTTTGTTCTCAAAAATATGTTTTGATCTAGGGTTCTGTCTTAATACGAACAACCAATCCCTATCTAACACATTCGGGTAACAAAAAACTTGGTTGCAGTGTTTTGGGAAAACATAAGGCTCCTTAACTTCATCCCACATATTTATAAAGTTTATACATATCAGCCCACTATCACGATATTCCTTTACATTATTTCAATCAAGGGTGTCCCACCACTTGCACCTAAAAATAACACATTGGAAAGAAGAGAAGTCCACTTGAATGATCTTTTGTATCTTTCCAACATAACCTAACGTCCCTCGTATTAGGTTTTGATCATGGTGGCTAGCACGATTATATTGGTCTAACATGACTTCCACTCCATACTCTTTTGTCATGTGTCCATCATCGACATCCTCTGTGTGAAAAACATGTCCATGTGCCCACATAGATGGGAACAAATGCACCTATAAAAAAGTGAAAAAATCACAATGTCATGTGTCTAATAAGTCGACCAATAAAATATAAAATATAGATGTTATAGTTCAAAGGTGCATTTAAATGTTACAAAATGTACACAAAGAGATTATTACCGAGTTGTTGCACCCAATCCCTATGTTTAGTGCATCCTTTTCAGCACGTGGGTAACGATCAGATGCGATGTATTTCTCTCTGACTTGGTCAGTAACCCAACTGTTGGGGCATATTACTGGTATATTTTATTTTAAATTATTAGGATAATGCATGCTTCTACCATTCAACCATCTAAATTATTTCTTGTCACTGTCCCATTTCCTCCTCTTTTTTTTCGTACAATGTGACCCACAGTTGTGTTGCCTCCGAATTGTAAAGAATGAATTTATTGATGGCATCAATTTCTGAATTCCCTGATGTATATATATATATATATATATATATATATATATTCATGAAATCAAACCGACATATAGTACGTATAAAAACAAAATATACATTATGAAGTTTAGTGTGAATAGTTACTGTGTAGAAATTTGACAAACAATAAGTCACTTACTCTTTATCAAGCACCTTTTTCATTCATTTGCAGAAGCTCCCCTTCTCTTTTGTCTTCATCCATTTCGTCATCCCAAATCACCGCACCTGGTGTGTTGTCAATCTATTTGATGTACTCACTAGCATAATATAAAGACTCATATGATATGTACCCCTCTTCCATAGACCCCTCTGGTTTTTCCCTTTGTCGAACAAATCCTTGCAATTTATTCATGTATCTCTCTAAGAAGAAAATCCAACAACAGAATACCACTCCAACTAATTCAACCTCATCTACTAGGTGAATTAGAATATGAACTTGCAAGTCCATGAAAATCGTCGGCAGATCCTTCTCAAACATACAAAAAATCTTAGTTATCTCTTGATGCCACCATGGAATGCTAGCCATATGAATATCCTTAGATGTGATCCAACATACAAATGCAGATAATTTAGATATGGAATGTCGTAGGTCCTGGGGGAAGTCATGGTTCACACACCCATGCACCATAAGAGGATAATGACACTACAAAGTAAACACAAACAAAATTTAGTTATGTTTTATTCCATAGCATGAATTTATAAAACAAATAATAAAATCATGTTTTTGACATACATACTCTTATAAGGTTCAAATGGTCATGTGATTTTAACCCCGACAAATGGTCTTCCACAGTGAAGTCATGTCGTAGTGAAGACCCATATAAAGAAGGCACCTTCACACCCAATATAAATTCCTTTTCCAAAGAAAGATCAACTTTCTTCAATATCCATGGGACATCACCTTCTTTGAAAGACCAAGAGGGACCAACCTCTCCTCTACTTTCTTTTCTTGGCCAATGTTTCTTTTTAGTTTTTGAATAAATAAGATCTCTAGTAACAACGGATGTGTCACTTTATTTTCATGATATGTTCCTCCATAAAGAATAAGAAACATTTTTAAATATACATATTGGATCTAGTAAGTGGGCAATCTTAAGATGCTCCCAATATGGGAGTTCATAAAAGATAGATTTATTTTTCATCCCAATGGGAAATTTCTCAACATAGGTGTCGAAGAATTGTGGATCATCAAACATAGGCTCCCCATTTGAATCGAATATTTCTCTAATCTCCTTCTCTTTCTCTCTCTCATATGATCTAAGCCATTATGTTGGTGTCATTATTGTAGGCCTTTGGGCTCTCTCTGGTTTACCATTGAAAGCGGATGTTTCTCTTTTATAAGGGTGTTATTCTGGGAGGAATACCCTGGAGTAGTTGTACACTGGATTTCATAGGTGGTTGGACCACCTATCCTTCAGAGAATGTCCACAACATTTACATCCATTATATCCTTTTTTTACAAGACCTGCAAAATTATTAATGTGTACAATAGAGCATGTTAGAATCGAAGTCCAGAACAGTCGCAATGAATTAAATCTACCAAAAACTATTGTTATGTATATAAAAAATCAATAAACATGTAAATTACAAGAGCAAACTCCTAATTTTGGATAATCATGTGTGGTGTAAGAACATATGCCATACAACGTAAAATTCCTCTCTATTGTGATGGGTCTTGATACATAGTATACATGTATCCCTTCCCATAATTCCTTCAATTCATCTACCAATGGTTGTAGGTAGACATCCATATTCTTCACTTGTCTTCTACCAAGGACTATAAGAGCCAACATAATATGTTCATTATTCACAGACAACCATGGGGGGGTATTGTTATTGATCACTACTACATGCCAAAAAAAATTGTTGGTGTTTTGGAGGGAATATGGGTTGATGACATCTATGTATATGTTGAGCCGTAGAATTCGTACTTCATCCTTGAATTTTTTGGGCCATGTATCCTCTATATTCTTCATGGATATTAAATCTAATGTGATTCACATAACTCCCGACTCACTTTTGTGCGAGGCATTCCATCCCTACAACATAGCTAATTCTTTGCAACGAAAGATACTTTGAATCCTTGGGATTATAGGCATGTGCCTCAATATCTTATGAGGAGGACCGTGTGATTTACCCTTTTTATTTGATTTATGATATCTGTCATGCCCACATTTCGGACATATCTCTTTGTTTTCACATTATCCTCTATATAGAATACAATAAACCAATATTTTCAACATTTTATTTTCCTCTTCGTAGCTACCGAGTAAGACATTATCACTCAGAAGAACCTTATCTTTGAATAACCTGTAGTTAGTGGGAAATAGAAATGTATAATGTTATTTAACGTTCATAAAATCGATCATTTTTAACGTTGATTGTGTGACAAGATTTCTCAAATTATAAGGGACTTAATAATTACCATTTACCTCAATATTGTTGAAAAACATGCGTTTGACATGCCAAAATTTTCTTTCAAGTTGTACAGTAACATTTTTGTCCCCATTTGGGTATACTTTGACCAGCTAGGTCCAAAGAGAGGGGTGGTGGAAGAAGATTTCAAAATTTTGAATAAGGTATCAGTGATATGAGAATCACCCCCTCACTCATCATTCTGGAATGCATCTAACAACATTGTCTCCATGAAATTTGTATCCCATAAATAATAATCCATACCCACCTCTGTTTCATTGAATCCATTTCCAACTTGTGAAGAACTATTATTGTTGTAGTCATTCCTAATTAGTGAATCCAGATGTAGTCGGAATTGAATAGGTGGTTGATTCAACCATTCTTGGTATGCTTCCTCTCTGAGTTGTGCTCTTATTGCAGCCTTCTCTTGATTTGACATTGTAGTGGGGTGCAACGGAAGATTATAGGTAGGTCACTCATCATCACTAGAATCCTAATTTCAAAAATATTGAATATTAGTAAATCGATGATATTAGTAAGCACAATGCAATTGATTTGTTCAAATCACATTATAAAAAATAATTATTACCATCGTTGACCTAGGATTGCAGCTGAAAGATGGCATGTTACTATTCGCAACGTAAAATGGTTGTCCATTTTCATCTACCAACTTATTGTGGTATGTTTCTCCTGATAAGAGCTTCCGAAATTTTTGAATTGGTATTGGAATATTATCTGCATATGAACTTGATTCTGAATCAGGATCCTGCAAATTTGGATACATTTTTATTTAGATTGACATGGATAACAAAAATAAATTCAATTAGATAATTGAAATATAAATAAAATCTGAACTTAGTTGAGATGGAAAGGGAGAACTTCACAATGTACTTTGAGCAATATGGAATGGGCTGGAATTTGAAGAATTGACCATTTGATATTGTAAGCTTCTCTCCCTGCATTTGAGAAAAATCAACAGTAAATTATTTTTAATAATAAGGCGATTTTAAGTGCAAAATGTATACTATGATGTACTGCAATTCATGTGGATGCATCATGAAAAATAATTTAAGATGAATATATTATTTTGTGTACAAATAAAATCTCAGATAACTTTGAAAATATAACAGTGTGTTATTGTAACAAACACACACTGGTGCATCTATAACATTGTAAAGCATCGGGCGTTTATATACGCATTGCACCGGTCCCAGGAATTCAAATAATAAAAAAAAATGTATCCAATATCGGTGCTCCAAAAATTTAAAATGCATTGGTGCGTCATATACATATCAACACCGATGTGTTAAAGTAAGAAACACACCTAAGTTTCGAAAAAAATTATAAAAAAAAAAAGTTTCGAAAAATGAGTGTGAATTTAAAATCTGATTTCATAAAGTCATTTAAATAGTAAAAAACTATTCACTGTTTCATTATTTTACTAAAATTTACAGTGGAAAGATTTGCAAGAGAGCCATACTGGAGAGCATTGTGGAGCAACATAATACTTTAGAACTGTAGGATTTATTCAGAAGATCATAATTTGAAGGTAACTATGGTGATTCATTTAAAACATTTTTCATAAATTCTTTCATGGGTGTTAAGCTATTCAATATTTTATTATTTTGTCAAAATTTACAGGGTACAGATTTGCAAGAGAGACATACAGGGGAGCACTGTGGAGAAACAAATAAATACTTTTGAAA
>JASDQU010246361.1:0-11297 GCA_032191745.1 Picea mariana
CAAAAGAGTGATTTTGAGAAACTGACAAATGTAACTTTCTTCATGAAAATGATCTTAAAGAAGAGCTAGATCTTCTATCACCATGTCATTATCATGTCATCATCTTGATAACCAAAAATGTGGATAACACAGAGACTCAACCAAAATGTGTTGAGGAACTTGTTGTCCCGATCAGAGATAATGGTCTATGGTATCCCAAAATGGACCCACACTCATTCGAGGAAGAGCTTGGCAGTATTTGTTGTTGTGATGCTCTTCTTGCAGGCTGTGAGAATAACCATCTTCAAAAGTCAATCAACCACCACAAATATCCAATCATTGCCTTGCTTGATGGACGAAAGGCCAGACATGTAATCCATCAAGATGAATTCCCAAGGCCTCTCGGGAGTAGGAAGAGGGGTGTATTAGCCTTGCTTCTTAATGGCTAGCTTGGAAATGGCACAAGCAATGAAAGATCTGATATACTTATTGATGTCCTCTCGAAGTTTTTGCCAATAAAAATGTTTTTGTAGAATGACTACAGTTTTCTCCACTCCAAAATGTCCTGCCATCTAACTATAATGAGCCTCCCAAATAATCTTTGCACGCTTGCTTGCAGGAAAAAAGAGACAGCCCAGATGGAATAACAGTCCATCCTGAATGTGAAAATCGGTGACATCTGTATATGTACCCAAGAGATGATAGGTGGTGGCGAAGTTAGAATCTTGTTGATAAAGTTGGGGCCACTTAGATGCTTCATGCCCACAACAATGGAGCATGGTGGTGAGTGCAGCCACGAGAGGCCGACTGAGGAAATCAGTGACACGATTTGTGCTCTCTATCTTATACTTGATGCTGAGATGGAACTGTTGCAGGTATGTGGACCACTTTTGATGGCGGTCATTCTACAACTTACCCCGTGTCTATATGAACTGCAAAGGCTTGTAATTAGTGTGGATGATTGTCTCCTTTCTCAGAATGTAATGTTTCCATTGACAACAGGTTTGCACAATGGAATACATTTCCATGTCATAGGTGGGGTATTTATGGACGGTACTTGAGAGTGTCTCACTATGGTATGCTACTAGATGACCGTGCTGAGTAAGAACTGCGCCTACAACATAGTCAGATGCATTAGACTCAATCTCGAACGGTTGTTGCAGATCGGGTAAGGAGAGTACTGGAGTTGAGCACAAGCGATGCTTCAAATCATCAAATGTTCATTGTTATGCCTTCCCCCATGCAAAATTTACCCTTCCACCACCCTTGGTCACTTGGATGAGGGCCCATGCAATATGGGAGAATCCCAACATGAATCATCGGTAGAAGTTGACAAGTCCCAAGAAGCTTTGAAGCTCAATTAGTGTGGTTGGGGTTGGTTAGTCACGAATGACTTGAATCTTAGTTGGATCCACATGTACCCCATGCTCATCAACAACGTATCCCAAGTATTGGACCATGTCCATGCCAAAGGAGCATTTTTCCAAGTTGGCATATAGCTTGTGTTGCCGCAGAGTGCTCAAAATCTATTGAATATGTTGCATGTGCTCCTCCCAAGTTCTGTTGAAGATGAGGATGTCATCCAGATATACCACCACAAAATTTTTGGTGAAGGGTCTCAATACATCATCCACCAACCTCATGAAAGTGTTTGGTGCATTTGTTAAGCCAAAGGGCATGACCAACCATTCAAAGAGGCCTTCTTTAGATTTTAAAGTTGTCTTCCATACATCAGTCGGTTCGATGGGAACCTGGTGGTAGCCATACTTTAGTTCAATCTTGTTGAAGAACTTTTCCCCCTTGAGTTGGTAAAAAAGGTCATTAATTCAGGGAATTGGGTACCGGTTCCTAACTGTGATTTTGTTTAATGCTCTGTAATCAATGCAAAGTCGTCAAGTCCCGTATTTCTTCTGCACTAGTACAATTAGGCTTCCACAATGGGAGGAGTTAGGTCTGATGTGCCCCGTTTGAAGCAACTCTTGGATTTGACACTTGATTTCATCATTTTCCATCAACGTGTGACGTCCATTAGGCATAGGTGCACCAGGGGTTAGATCAATTGGATGCTTGACTTGGAAGTGCATCGGTAACCTGGTGGGTGAGGAGAAGATGTCTATGTACTCTTCCATGATCTCGTCCACTTGCTTCTGCTGCATCACAGATGTGGTGGGGACCTTCTGTTTACTGTGAGCACGGATCACAAAGAAGATGAACTTCCTAGTATGTGAAATGACCTTACTGCATTGCTTAGCAGAGATTAAAGAAATAGCATTAGGCGATGCTACCTTTGGTATCCTATACAATTGTCTACCCAAAGTAATAATAACATTGTGGGGTTTAGACTCATACACAACATATCGCTTCCACACATATAGTTGTCCTAAAAGAACATCACAAACTTCAAGGAGAGAAATATCACACAATACCTCATCTTTGAAGGGCTCGATGTCATAGGGAAGATGACACTGTTGGCTGACGTGGAGATCTCTTCATTGGCGAAGCCAACTGATGGTGTAGGGCTGCGGGTGCGGTGTCAGCGAAAGGTCCAGCTGCTTGATGACCTCTTCTAAGATCAGGTTCTTCTAAACACTGCTATCGACAATGAAATGAAACGGAGCCCCCTTTACCCACATTTGTGAGTGAAAGAGGTGTTCCCCTTCCTCTAGTTCTTCTAGTTCACTTGGCTAGACTTTGGTGGTAGAAACAATGGTGTTGGGTTCAACATCGATAATCCACTTCCCTCCTTTTGGATTTGATTCGAAGTCAGAATCTGCCTCTGGCTTGAAATATTTCATCTCGGCCACTAGTGACTGCTTGGAGTGACATTCTTTGGTGTTGTGCCAAGGGATTTTGTGGTATTCCCACCACTTTCCTTTGTCCTTCTTCGACTTCTCATTACCCTTCTTATGTTGCGGCTTAAATTGGTTGTCCTGAGAGTGGCTATATTTTCCTTGTCCCTTGTTTTTTGGGTTGGGCCTGCCTTTGCCCTGCTTCGGCTGTGAGGATTTTGCAATTCGAACTCTCGCCTCTTCTTCTTAAATTTTTGCACGATCTTGACAACATATCTATAAGCCACACCTAATGATGCAATGTCCAGAAACTCCTTTTATGTTTGAATGTATCTATGCAGACAACCATGATATTTGAGCACCAAATGTCATTCGGAGTCTTTGATACCCAAATTGGTGCACAGGGTATGGAAAATATTGGTGAAATCTAGTACTGTCTGGTCCCTTTCCTGACGCAATGTGGTCCATCTTGTGTACCGGTCCTCGTAGCTTCCAACAGGGTAGTACTATTCTTTAATGGCATCCCTGAAGGAATCCCATGTGGGGGTGAACACAAATATTGCATATTCCTCTATGGCGCTTTGCTCAGAGTAAGTATCCCACCAGTCCTTAACATGGGGGACAACCTTGAGGAGTGCAAAAGTAATATTTTCCTTGTCGGAAAAATTGTGGACCGAAAAAAACCCTTGGAGCAAATTCAACCATTTATCTACAACATACGCATCTATCAATCCTTCAAATAATGGAATATCAAAATTTACTTGTACCTTGAAGGGTTTTGCATAGCCGCTTGATGAAGATGTGTCTCTTATGGGAAGCCGTCGAAGGATCTGTGCAAAGTTGTCCATCATTTTGTTCCTTTGTCACGCAAGGGATTCCTCGAGCAACATTTTAAAAGGATCTCCTGCTCCATCATATTTATTCTCATCCCCCATTATTCTTTCTCGGGCTCAGCGCGACTGGTTTTGCAAAGTCTCAACTGGTTCAAATCCCAACTTCTTGTACCCAGATCTTGTCGAGGACATGCACGAAGAAAAATAAATGAAGAGCGGACCGCTCTGATACCACTGATATGGATTTATGAGTGGAACGAAATGAATAACATATTGAATATAATAAAACATAGATACAAATAACAACAACAGATATAGAGTGAACAATAACTTCTATTGAATAAATAAAATAGGTTGAAACTGTAAAACTGCAGAACTGAAAACAACTTGCTCGAAAGGTGGTAGCTATTTCTGAGAAGAGATGTGGCTGCTACGCACATCTGTCTGAGCAGAATGATTACAATGAGGCTCCATAGGCCTTTTTAACATTACTTGTGAATTCCAAAATCCTAGATATAAAAAAACCAACCCATGAAACGCCAAAAGTTATGTGGGCTTCGATGRGTAAGTTGGTACCCCAAATTCYCGGGGTTGTAACTTTTGCATACGACCTCCATTTTAGGCGTGTGATAGCATGTTGAAAAGGTATTTTCGAGAACTACACATTATGCTATCAAAATCTACCTTTGTCTATAGTTTGACTGTGGCAAGCCAAAAAAAACATTGTTTAGGGCCCCAAAACGGCCCTGGAAGTACATAAAGATGTACTGACATGAAAACTTCCGAAATAAGCCAGTTGGAATCGGTGGGCGGCCACCAATATCCACCTGGATGCTGTGTAGGGCTTCAGGATAGCCCGGAAGTGTAGAACACACAGTTACAAAGAAATGCCATCATTACAGAGAAAGGTCCTAAACTAAAAACTATCAAGAGAAGCCAGCTGGAATAGGTGGGTGGCCACCAATATCCACGTGGATCAATATGGAGAAATATTTGTGCAACTAAGTAATTTGTGCAGTTCAAGAGGATAAAGATCATAGATCATTGAGGTGTATTGCGATTGAACTTCTAGCCGACAACCAAATTCTTGTTGGATGATTTTTGTGATGGTGATTGTACAGCGATTTCGACTAGTCAAACTCACCATATAGCATTGAGATGGATGCCATATTTGAAGAAATCACTTATATTTGTGTTGTTTAAAGAAAATGACTCTCAATTAATGGAAATACATATAGAACCAGGGCTTAGAATAACATTTTTTAAGGGATTTCTGCTTATATCGAACATGTCAATATCGATGTTGGAGGTTGCAGTTTTCCCCCAAAGTCAGGGTGATCTGAAAGCGATAATTCAAGAAAATATTTCAGCTATGCAAGGTTGCAAGAAAAAAAAGTAGGACAAGATATAGTGTCCTCATTACAGGCTCTTCCTCATTATGGGCTCGACTTTAGAGATGGGTGTATTCATATATTTTCATTCATTGAATTTGTACGTATTTTGAATAGCGAGAATGATTGAAGGATTGAGCTCTGTCACAACATTGATTGACGTCCTCTCAGACCAAGTTGCGAGAGAAGGAGACATTGTTGATCTATGCTGTCCGCGTGAGAGTGACGGTAGTGCGCAGAGGAGAATCGCTACTCGGAATCACTGTTGTCAGAAGAGGCAATAATCGGTCATCCATTGTCGTAAAAGTTGTTGTAGCCACCATCAGATCGCAGAGGAGTGAAAAAGTCCATCTCTAGAGGAGCTCTAAGGGCATCACGAGTAAACTGTATAATGATGACCATGAAAGAAAAAGTGAAAAGGCTGCAAGAGTGGTAGACTGAGCATTTGAATCATGTGAAATGGTAGAATGTGGTGGTATCCAACAATGTAGTGCTAAATCCCTTCTAGTTTGATTTTGTTTCACATTGTAGTGCTAAATGCTTATAATTTTTCCATAGTATCTATCAACATCAACCATCATTGTTGGATCTGGTTATAATCTCTTCTTTAAGAAAAAATCAAGTGAAATACTTAAATGTAAGCAGTGGAGAGTAAAAGCAAGTCAAACTTAAGAGATA
Source organism: Picea mariana (assembly GCA_032191745.1). Lineage (NCBI taxonomy): Eukaryota > Viridiplantae > Streptophyta > Pinopsida > Pinales > Pinaceae > Picea > Picea mariana. Next base: position 5,671 of record JASDQU010246361.1, read on the forward strand.
TGTTTAAAGGTTTGTTGATGCAAAGAGGCAAAAGGAAAGGTTTGAGAATCCTTAAAGGTCATAAATGATAAATAAGCCAGAACTAAGTCTTAAAAATAATTTTGATGTTAGGAGTCCAAGTTGAAGTCTTTTAATGGAACAAAATATCATCATTGTGTAATGGAGTCTTGCTTGTGTAATAAAGTGAATGTCAAAGAAGACAAAACTTAATTTGAAAGAAGTCATCAATGTGTAATTGTTGGGTGCATGATCGGTGTTACCCAACACCCTAACAAATTATGTTAAGTCGTGTAATACGTGGAAATCAGATTGAGAGTTTGAAGTCAAAAGTAGAGTCACGACATTAGTGTGTCAACTAAGTTTGCCAATCTAGTGTCATAGGTGTCTTGTTGGACTTTGATCAACTCCAACAAAAAAACATATTTTTTGTAAACATGTAATTGCAAATGAATAAAAAAAATTACAGGTGTCTTGCTGGATGGAGACGTCTATCGTACAACAACAATTTTATGCATGTATTGTATGGAAGATTCAGAGGGAGAATTATGCAAGAAGATGATAACAGAAAGAAGACAGATGAAGATGAAAAATAATGTTGACTCCAAGACATAAGTAGATGACAGAGAAAGATAAAGCAACGAAAGTAGGAGGAAAGACAATGAAGAAAGCAAAGGAATGAATCAGTGGAAGAGAAGCAACGAAAAAGGATGAAATAAAACAACAACAAATAAGACAAAGAACGAAGAATGAAGCAAAGCAAGGTAAATAAGTAATACTGTGTGATTTTTAGATGCATAGAGATTCGAGAATGAGATCCCTAAGAAGTTTGAAGATCTTCTTTGATAATGTTGTTTTTTAATAATGGAAACAAAGATGATATTGGTCCTATGTTTGTATAAAGAAGTATGTTGTATCTGAGTAAATGATGATGTAAGCTGTGAAGAGGCATGTTGTATGTACCTGAGTCAATGTTGATGTAAGTTGTGAAGATGCCAGTGTACCCCCGTAATTTCTATGTTGAAAGTTTGTGGTTAGCTAGAAACCACCTGATGTAATGTGTTGTTTGTGGTAAGCAAAAACCATTTGTCATGATAGAGGAGGGTTTGTGATAAGCCATAAATCACTTGTTGTAATGGTTGAGGGTAATCCACCAAAATCCAAGATGTATGGGTAAGTCAAAGCATACCCAAGAAGATGATTGATGATGTTGTAGGAGTAGTTATAGGTACATGTATGAGATTTGTGATTCAAGAATGGTTGATGAACCATGTACCAGAAAGAGTTTCCTCTAAAACTGGCGAATACAATGACTAGCGACCCATGTATTCTAGTGGATGGTAACTTTTTTGTATGGAATTCAACAAATATGATTTTTTTACTATGCAGGCACAAGAAGCAGATTGAAGCTACAAAATGAAAAAGACCAAAGGAAGAAGATGAAGACAAAACATAATAAGATGTTGAAAATTGGACCAATTCAAATATCAGTTGAAGAGATCACAAGTATTCATTAAGGGGGACTATGAAGGAATAATTCATACTTTTGATATGATGCAATTATTATTCATGAAGGTAGACTTATTCTAGACATCTACGTATGCTGAAACACGAGGACAATGAGTGAAATTAGGGATGGAGATCACATAGAGATTTATGGAGATATTGTGAGGATTGTTATGCTATATTGGACATCTTTTTATGAGCACCTCAATGCTATATTATGAGGCCTCACATGTGTATTGAAATAAGAGAGTGATGTATCATTATTGTACATTAATACAATGTGATTATTGATGATATTTGTTGTTCTTATGTGACTTTTATGTGTAATATTTGTTCATGGCTGCTCTAATACCAACATTTCCTTTGATGTTTGCTATAAGCATATGCTAGAATGTTAAGACCTTGAAGGTGTTCCAAGGCAGTGAAAGGAATGGTTGAACATCGTTGTCCAAGATAGCCAACAATGATGCAAGTTGCACTGAATACGATAGCATTGTAGGTGCCATTGAAGAATGAAGTACATGGAGTATTGCTAGAAAACAAAGAACAAGGAGGACAATGTTACTCCAAGAGGGTGGGTATTGTAACGTCCCCAATTTCGACCTTTGGATTGTATTGGAGTGAATTATTATGTGCCAAGTCTAAATAAGTGAATATAATGACAAAAGTCAAATTATATAAATGACCCTATGTGTAAACGATATGAACAGGTTGTATGAATTCCTAGTGCGGAGCTCAAGGCCATGGCTCAACTAGTGAATGTTTAGGCATGTATTTTCGATAAATATGCTTTATGTATATATACCATGAGGTAGACTTATTGTGTTATTATTAAGAAATGTAAATATCATTTCAAAAATTAATAGAAAGGTCCAAGGTTGGCTATGGAAGAGCACAAGAGGGGCTATGAGTCCACTAGAAGGGAAGAGGAAAAGGTCCAAGGGGATGACAAATAATCCTAAACATCATAAGTTGTCTATGTCTCCTAACCTTCATCATTTCACCATGTTCATTCTTAGAAAGACAAAACTGTCAATCATTGAATGCAAGTGTTGGTTGGTGGAGAAGTCCACCTTCCTAGTTATGAGAGCATGGGAGTTGAGTATAAGTCAAGAGAAGTGTAAGAGACTCTATCTCCCTTAGAATTCAAACCTCATGGATATTAGAACCATCTCTTTTCTCGTGCCCTTTCCCTTGATGCAATTCAAATTGACCATTCCTATTGATGGATGCTATGCGTTCTAGGCTAAGATTGGAATTCCAATTGTAAGTGACCAAGAGAAAGATGATGAAGAGAAGGATGGAACCCTGAAAAGAGTAAGTTGAGGAAGAGAAGGCCACGACTCTGAGAAGATAAAGTTGAGGAAGAGAAGGTCGTGAGTCCGAGAAGAGTAAGTTGAGGAAGAGAAGGTTGTGATCCTGAGAAAAGATATGGAAGGTTATAGAGGAGCATAGAGGTTGAGTTGATATGAAGCCATACCGATTTTTTGTGTAGATTATTTCTCAATGCAGGCTCAAGAGCTAAGATATGACTATGTTGGGTTGATCCTAAAGGTACAATGCAGGTTGGACTCCTTTCGCACACAGTGAAGAGTACTGGAAGGATGAAGATTCCGAAGGGACTATTTAGCAGAGAAAGGAATGATCTTTCTTGTGATGTGTTGGACAATCAAAGGAGTTCCATGGTTGGGCTCGCTAGAGTGTTGCCTAGAGAGATCTAGGGTAAATAGTTTGGTTGAGTCTAAGAGCAATTGGGTTTTTATGAGTGATCCGAGTGTCTTGGACCAATTTCCTTCACCCAGTGGCCTCATAGGCCAGTGTCGGGGTGACATCCATAGAGGATTATCTATTGTTCGGTGGAAAGTTGCTCACCAACAATTAGTTTCCTTGGACCAACTTGTTTTGAGATCAAAGTTCTATCTTTGTGATTGAATTCCTTTTTATAATTCTACCAATAAGCTAGTGGGTTGCTTATGTTTGACTGCAGGAAAGGAACTCATGGTTGAATGCATGATGACTGAATGCTTATCTAGTTGTATTAGTTAAATGCATGCTTCTGTGGAATTTGATATGCATTAGAGATTATTTGGCTCAAATTCATGCTATCAATTCGAAGTGATGTGATGAATTCAAGTTTTATGTATGCTTGATGGTTACATTGATACACTCTGTGCTTTTATGATTTGAACAACGTTAATGAATCTGTGTTAGAATTTACGTAATGCCCTTTTAGAATTGATGTTATGCCCTTTGACATCGTGTGATGCATAATTTATGTTATGCTCTTTGACATCGTGTGATGCATAATTTATGTTATGCTCTTTGGCATTATGAGATGCATTAAAAGCAAGATGGCATGGGCTAAATCCAATTCTTTGTGGATATTGGCTAGATGGCGTAGGCTAGATCTAATTGTTTATGCATTATGAACCAAACCCTTTGAATGGGCTTCCCAACCTTCTAAGTTCAAATGCCATTCAAAGGCCATTCAAAGCCTATGAGTTAAACCTTTTGTTAAATTACATGGCCTTGTGGATGTTCTCAATATTCCCTTGAATGTGGCTGCAAATCCTTTACCTTCAATTCAAAGTATTTCTTCATTTTTTTCAAACAAACAAAAAAAACCATTTTTATGTAAAATAGATTAAATTTTTATATAAAATAGATTAAATATATTACCTTACATTATTAAAGCCAATTACCTTTTATTGTTTGGAAACATGATGATATACCTTTTTAATTTTTCCCTAATTATCGAATAATGCACCAAATAACATCACTATTTTTAAGACATTGTGATCCAATGGCCTATTGAAAATTAAATAAATTAAATAACTAAAGGGAAAACAAGGAAAACATATCAAATATTAGTTGAAAAGTTAAAAAGGGAAAATGATGCTACCTAGTGCTCTCTACAATTGGAATTTTTATTTAAAAGTTACATCCTCTTGATTTATTTTAATCTTCACAAGTTGAAATGCACTCTTTCCAAAAGAAAACGTGTCAAATGATGTTAGCAAAGAAACTTGATAGGTTTTGAAATAAAAAAAATAAAAGTCAATCACACTTCAGTTTTCTCATTTTTCTATTTTCCAATTGCTGAAATGTTAAAACGTGTATTTTGCAATAAAATTTGATATAAAGTTAAAAATATAAATATTATATATTATTAAATATATAATCATAGTCTTGAACAGAGAGCCCTGATGGCATAAAGGGCATAACCCTAAGTAACACAACAGCCTTCTTAATGAAGGTTAGGTTATCTCCTGCATGAAAGACATTCAATGCTAAGAAACCGAACACTGGAAAACCTTCACGGTAAATCGGAGCCATTGATCAATTATCAGTACATTAATTTGGGAATAAACAGATTAGTTTTTTCTGAAAAAAAAAAGGTTTGAATCCGGCCAAATTTTCAAAGGTAGTTTGAGATTTGCATAATTTGTATGGATCAAAATTCCATGCATTTCAGAACCTTATTTTAGTGGTTTTGCCCCATTTTAAACCAACACAAATACTTAAAAAATCAATCAAAATTTTAAATTGACTGAAAATTAAAAACAACACAACATAAAAACCTAAAAAAAATAATTCAAAGAAAAAATTACTCCAAGTTAACCCACTCTTTGATAACACCACCTCTTGAAAGTAGCGACTACCCAGAAAGGGTTTAGGATTTAGTAATAATGACATAGAGAAACTGCACGGGATGAGGACACATTCGTCTGCTTGCCTGTACAAACAAACTTCAGCGCCTTCGGAGGAGGTTGGGAAGTTCAAGCAGAAGATATTTGGCTATTGGAGGGATCAACCGTTGTAAGTAGAAGGCTTTGGAGTAGTGAAGGTGAATCTGGAAGAAAACTCTGCTCCAGCCATTGTCCATTTAAACAAGGCCTCAGGTAATCAATTTATTGGAATCATAGAAGGGCAAGACTTGAGGGGAGCGAACCGTTGTAAGTAGAAGGCTTTGGAGTAGTGAAGGTGAATCTGGAAGAAAACTCTGCTCCAGCCATTGTCCATTTAAACAAGGCCTCAGGTAATCAATTTATTGGAATCATAGAAGCGCAAGACTTGAGGGGAGCGACAGTAGCAATGATGACCCTGAAAAACAATATAATAGG
>JASDQU010246363.1:40482-52033 GCA_032191745.1 Picea mariana
GCCAGTCGTGACACTCACCACGGTGCTAGACTCTTGCGGCCATGAGACCTCTGGATGGCCCCAACTCTATGAGATAGACTTGGACTTCGCCACCACCTACCAAATGTTGGGGGAAAACACAGTTGTCGATAATTTCCATCTTCGGGATGGGTTGTTGTGTCATTTGGGCCATATCTGTGTTCCATCAAGTGAGTGAGCAGAGCTGATATGGGAAGCCCACTACAGTTGGGTGGCAGGACACTTTGGTGTCGAAAAGACAGTGGCAATGCTACAAAAATATTTCTACTGGCGGAAACTTCGACAGGAGGTCAACAAGTATATCAGTTCCTACACTGCCTGTGTGATTGCCAAACTGACCACTAAGAAACAGGGCTTGTACACCCCTCTTCCTACTCCTGACAGGCCACGGGAATCCATCTCAATGGAATACATGTCGGGCCTCCCGTCCACCAAGTAGGGAAACGACTGTGTTTTTGTGTTGATCGCTTTTCTAAGATGGCGATTTTGGTTTCTTGCAAGAAGAACATCATAGCAGAGGCCACTGCTAAGATATTCTTTGAACAAGTCCGGGAACATTTTGGAATACCAAAAATCATTGTCTCGGATCGGGATAGTCAATTTCTTAGCACATTCTGGTCGAGCCTCTGGTCATTGTTGGACACCCAAGCTCACCAAATCCACGACCTTCCACCCTCAGAAAGATGGCCAAATCGAGGTTGTAAATCGAATGTTTGTGCATATCCTTTGCATGTATAATTCACAACACCCTTGCACATGGGATGAGAGCCTTCCCTATGTCTAGCATAGCTACAATCGAGCCCTGCATAGCTCAACTAACCACAACCCCTTTCAAGTGGGGTTGAGATTCCAACCATTGGGTCCCATAGATGTTGCACTCCCCCTTGCGGTCACCTCGACCGAATCATCTTCTACTCCAACTGAAGCTGACAAAGCCACTTGGTTCATTGAGCAGATCCAGCACATCTGCCAATAGGTTCAGGATATCCTACAGAAGTCCAATGACAAGTATAAATAGCACCATGATCAACGTCGGGTTCCACATAAGTTTTAGGTGGGAGACAAAGTTTGGTTACACTTGTAGAAAGAATGCCTTATAGGACCCCATCGGAAGCTTTGCCCACTCCGTTATGGGCCATAAACCATCACCAAGGCCATGGGGGGTAATTATTTTCAGCTCAACATTCCTCCTTTCTTTGGCCTACACCCAGTGTTCAACGTGGATCTCCTTCACCCTTATTTCCCACCATTAATGGACACCTCAAAAGTAGCAGAAAAACTGACACCAACAGAGCTCAACCCTGACTACATACAATAGGCATCCAATGATCAGATTGTGGACACACATATCAAGGGCACTCGAAAGTAGAGGATCCAACTTTATCGAGTCATCAAAGTAGGGCAACTTCTGCACCAAGGCAAGTGGCTCACCCGAGGCCAAATTCAGCAGAAATTTCCTCATCTGATGGGGGACCTCAATGCAATGGATACTATTAATTCCTAAGGAGGGAGGATTAGTCCAGGTGGATATCGGTGGCCACCCACCTTTTCCAACTGGCTCAAAATAGTTTTTTGGCAATTTTGAGGGCCTAAATGAAGGTTTTTTTGGATATATATTCTCATTGATAGCCAAAGGCATGATTGATCCCTCAAAATGAATCTCCTTGACGATACCTTTCCAACGGGCTATCATACGCCTAAAACGAAGATCGTATGAAAAAGTTACGACCCCGAGAAGTTAATGTACTAACTTACCCAAACGGGGCCCTCATGACTTTTGGTGCTTCATCTCCTAGGGTTAGGTTTTTGGATGTATAAGGTTTTTGGCATTCCTGTTTATTGTAAAAATGCCTTCAAAGCCTCATTGTAATCATCTTCTTGTGAATGAGTGCAACCGTCACATCTCTTCTTAGAGATAAGCCACCACCATTCCAACAAGCTTGTTTCCGCTGCATTTTACAGTTTCAGCTTATTTCCTTATTGAATAGAAAACCAGTTTTATTGTACCTTTGTTATTTTGTGTTAAGTACCTGTTAATAATCTGTATTCATTTTGTTCCGCTCATAAAATCCATATCATACATCTTCGAATTTCCAGGGTGGAAAGATGTAATGCACCTACCCTAATCACTGACAACTTTTAATTTTCCAAATTAACATGATCATTGATCCATTTAATCATCCCTTCACATGGAAAGACAATAGGTCTTGTAGCCACATTATGAAGGTGTGAGCTTCGAATGTTGGAGTACACATTAGTATCCTTTTTATCTTCATCAATTGGATCAATTAGTATGGGTAGAGGGGGATACCTTTCTCTAAAAAATTGAAAAAGGTCACCTTATTAAAGGTACATAGATAGTCCTATGTAATTGGAAGGGTTTGATTAAATTGGTCCTCTTTGGCTCTTTGGGATTTTTTTTTTTTTAATGGAATCTCTTCCATGAATTTGTTTTTCTTTTCTTTAGATTTTAAATTATTTCTCTTAGGAGGTACATACAAAGTCATGCATGCCACCCATTAGAAGAACATAAAAAATTAGCGATGTTAGAATAAAAAATTAGGTCTTCTAAAAGGGAAATATCATTTGAATCTATTATGGTTTCAATTCTTAGTGTAATGGTCAACATTTTGGCTTCAAGATCTAGTTTGGGTTTCAGATACAATCAAAGTTCAAATAGAATCCCACCCTTATTTCGATCATATCCTTTATTAATGGTTTAACATATTTCAGGCTCTAAATGATTGAATGCAAACTTTCAATGTTAGGAACTATGTCCAAATAAAGATTTGATATGAAATTGGCATAAAAAACTAATCTTGAAGCTTTGGATGTTGATTCGTAGGGGTATCCTTCAAAATTAAAACTATTGTGGTGTGAAGTCTATGGGATTACACTTTCAATTTGAGATCGAATGACTTAGCAGAATAGGAAAACAAATTAACATTCATGATTAGGGAAAATAAATAGAGATGTCATTAAAAAAAGATCAGTTGACTCACTATACAATTATCTTCTCAACTATACACATTTGGAATGGAAAGGCAGTGACCTCAAATGAAAAATAATGTATAGAAAAGGATTCCAATATGCCTACCTATCAAATGAAATGAATATTTCAGTTAAAGACATAGATGATGTATGATTTCTAAGATTATTAAACGTGTTCAAACACTAGGTGAATTGGGTTGTTGTGTATTGCAAGTGGCATACACCACAACCCAATTGTGTCGTTGTGTATGCCAAGTGGCATACACAACAACTCAATTATGTTGTTGTGTTTGTGTATGCCAAGTGGCATACACAACAACACAATTGGGCTATTGTGTATGTCATGTGGCATACACAACAACCCAATTGGCATACACAACAACACAATTGGGTTGTTGTGTATGGCATGTGGCATACAGAACAACCCAATTGGCTTACACAATGTCCTAATTGGGTTGTTGTGTATGTCACTTTCATACACAACAACCCAATAAGTCACCTATATGAGAACCAACCTATGTGGCACAAATATAGGAAATAAACAAGGAGCCTTACTTGCTTCATGGATCCTAAGGTAGGTGCTTTATTCATTCACATACCAATCTCCTATCATGCTTATAAATTTCATGACTTCCTTATATAATCTTGGTGTTGGTTTGCAGAATATCAATTCATATAATGGGGTGAAGAAGTCATCACTAATTCTGGCATACTATTTCATTTATTTGTGTTCACATAGATCTTGGAAGTTTACTTATATTGGCATTTTTTATATGCTCCAAGCCCATCCTATCCCTAGGAAAGGATTATTAACAAATATGATGTCCAAAAGGTATGAAGACATGAACAATTGAGGAGGAGAACTAGGGTATAGGGTCTTGAAATCTAACTTAGGCCATTCTTGCATCATAGTGTGAGAAAGAATAACAACCCAATTGAATTTTGATCTCTTCTTTACAATAGCGTACATAAGAAGCAGTCAACCTTCCTTGATGTGGGTCACATCCTTCTCTAAATAAATTTCTTAATAGGGACACAACATAAATTTAAGTTGTCTTAGGTTAACAAAGAGATAGATTCCAGTACTTTGAGGCTTAAATTGTTTACCTCTGATCCACCATTTACTCATTATTTTTTGATAAATATTTGACCTGCCAAACTCTTCCAGCCAATCTATGGTCATGGATACTTATGGCTTTGAAAATGTATAATACATCTCCAAATTTTCAGGCTGGAAAGATGTAATGAACCTACCTTGATCATTGACAACTTTTAATTTTCCAAATTAACATGATCATTGATCCATTTAATCATCTCTTCACATGGAAAGATAATAGGTCGTGTAGCCACATTATGCAGGTGTGACCTTCGAATGTTGGAGTACAGATTAGTATCCTTTTTCTCCTCATCAGTTGGATCGATTAGTATGGGTAGAGGGGGACACCTCTCTTCTCTAAAAAATTGAAAAAGGTCACCTTATTAAGGGTACATAGACAATCCTATGTAATTGGAAGGGTTTGATTAAATTTGTCCTCTTTAGCTCTTTGGGATTTATTTTTGTTGATGGAATCTCTTCCATAAATTTCTTTTTTTTTTCTTTAGATTTTGGATTATTTCTCTTAGGAGGTACATACAAAGTCATGCATGTCACCCATTAGAAGAACATAAAAAATTAGTGATGATAGAATAAAAAATAAGGTCTTATGAAAGGGGAATGTCATTTGAATCTATTATGGTTTCAATTTTTAGTGTAATGGGTCAACATTCTAGCTTCAAGATCTAGTTTGGGTGTCAAATACAATCAAAGTTCAAATAGAGGCCCACTCCTATTTCGATCATATCCTTTATTAATGGTTTAACATATTCCAGGCTATAAATGATTGAATGCAAACTTTCAATGTTAGGAACTATGTCCAAATCAAGATTTGATATGAAATTGGCATAAAAAACTAATCTTGAAAATTTGGATGTTGATTTGTAGGGGATATCCTTCAAAATAAAAACTATTGTGGTGTGAAGTCTTTGTGATTACTCTTTCAAATTGAGATCGAATGACTTAGCAGAATAGGAAAAAAACTTAAAATCCATGATTAGGGAAAACATACAGAATAGGAAAACAACTTAACATGCAAGTTTTAACTCTAGCATGGCATACACAGTAGCCCAATTGTGTTGTTGTGTATGCCACTTGTGGGATGTTGGGTATGCCACTTGGCATACACATAAACACAATTGGGATGTTGTGTATGCCACTTGAGATACACATCAACCCAATTGGGCTGCAATTGTGTTGTTATGTATGCCACTTGGCATACACAACAACCCAATTACTTGGAATATAGGAATACGCAACAACCCAGTTGTGTTGTTTTGTATGCTAATTGGTATACACAGAAACACAATTGGGTTGTTGTGTTTGGGATACTATGTATGTGCCTTGGCATACATAGTAGCCTAAATTGGGTTGTTGTGTATGCCAAGTGGAATACACAACATTCTAATGGTTGTTGTGTATGTGTACATCGACAGGACATGCCTTCTTGGAAAATTGGAAAATTAAAGTCTGATCAAAATTGACGTCACATAGAAAAATTTTAAGGTCAATTGTAGTGTACGGTAATGGCTAGTCTAGGAGGGTCTTGAAATTATAAGGGTATGAATGAATACTTTTAAAAAAAATTGAAAATCCCAAGTAAGAAACAGAGCAATGGCCAAACACATTTTTTTGAGTTTTACCTATAGCTAATTGGCACACAAAATATCCAACACTTAACGAAGATGGAGGAAATGGTCACCTTAGGTCTTTCCAAACATCAATATAGCATCCAGATAAATAATGAGAAGATGTCCAAGGTGTAGGAAGAATACGTCATTAATGAGTCTCATAAAAGTGGCACGGGCATTGGTGATACCAAAGTGCATAACCAAACCACTCATAAGGCTTGAATTTGATCTTAAATGTTGTCTTACACACATCATTTTCCATCATTCTAACCTAATGGTATCCTAAAGTTACATCCATATTTTAAAAATAAAAAGAACCCTACAAATGGTCTAGCAAATCCTTGATAAGAGGAAATGGGTATATGTTCTTGACAATCACCTTATCGATAAATCTATAGTTAGTGACTTGCTACCATTTATGGTAGAGGTATTTTTTGTAGGTGTTAACCAATATGGAGAATGAAAGGGCACTGAGCATTTCCCTAGATTCTTTTATGTAGCTAGTGCATGTCAAAAAGATAATGAAAGAGTAGAGCTATGCACCAAATAAACTTCATAATAGAGAGAAGGAAATAAACTAAAATTCAATTTAATTATCAGTGCCTATTCTATATCTAAAATGGATATTTTCACCCAGAGTTTGCAAAATATTTCAATATATTGTTGAACTCGCTGAGTGGAAATCCGACGGATTTGAAGCTAGCATGCCTATATGCTCTCTTCATAGCTTGTTGAATAGAAATGATCTTGGAGTGAGTTGTAGAAATGGTCTCACCTATTAATGTCACAATACCGTGTACTAACCCTCTCCTTATTGAGTTCTATGCAAAGTGAATTTGCATTGCCTCCCATATGTTTGACTTAATCCCACCATTGGGCATCCAAACCCTACATATGGTAGGATACCAAGGTGACTTTGTTCATCCACATAAATATACAACCCCTTCATTGAAKTGRAGTATTCTTGATAKCTAAAGTGGTGGAAKTTTAGGGGAAATTCCATAGCTATATTGTCATCATACCCATACAATATGTTGAAATAATCTATCCAATTATATTGTTGGAATATTTCTACCACTTCTAGATTGTTATAGAACCTTGAAGTCGCTATGGGGTTTGCTTCTATTGAACCCTAACCCCATTTTGGATAGATTTTGTGTGAGGTTTTTTGTTTGATAAATAAACTTACCTAGATAGATGTATATTTTATCACTTCTTGAGAATCCCTTACTCAGTTGTGAACCTTGTAGTGGCAAGCAACTCTAGTGAGAAATTCAACTTCCTAAGAAACCAATATGTTCAAATGGTGAACCCTACAGGTGTGGGAAACTTCAATAAAATATTTTTTATTGTGCACCTAGAAATTAAATAGTTTAGATGACTCCTATAATTCTAGTATCAACTCTAGTGATCTTCTTTATTGTGGCTTCAGTTTTGGAAGCGGGTATCAATGTATACTATCTCTTTTCTCTCAACTTTATTGCTTATTATTATTAATCCTCATTGGTATGTTTAGTTGGCTTTAGTGGTCATATTGTATACCATTTGGTTTATAACCCTTATTTAATAATAAATGGGTTGTCTAACCCTTAATACCTAAACTTATGGTTTATGGCTAATTAAGTTCTATTAAGTATATTTAGGCCATTTTGAACCCATTTAATCACATTAAAGGAATTATTTAAAATATTTTCATATGAGAAATATTCCCTTTGGACCTTGTTAGAGTTATTTTTATGGATTTGAAAGATGTATTTTCCTTTTCGTAGTCAAATTTAAGGCATGATTTCACAAATTTAGGCCTAGATTTACATACAATTAATATGATTATTTCAAATTCATCCCTAATGCATTTTTTCAAGAAAAACCTCAGAGGGAAACCCAAGTGATTCTTCTCCACATTTGTGGATGGAATCCCTAGAAACCTTACTGACATAGAATAGTGTGCCTAAGATAGGTGGATTCTAATTGGATGTTTGTTGGCACAAAACTAGCCAAATTCCCAACAACAACAACAACAACTATTTGAGATAACCCCTTTGGATTTAAATGTTTGGAAACATCTCATTCCACTCTCAAGTACTTAAGTGAGAGTGATATTGTTGGAGCCTTGCCAACCCCAATCATCCCATGAAGGGACAACATGTCACAAGTAGGATTTGAACTTAAGTCTCTAGTTTTGCTTGTTGAAGCAACTCTTCCATGTTACTTATTTATTTTGTTCTTCACTATTTGTTGCTCCATTTCCTTACCTTGGGTCTTCTATGTCTATTATTCTTATATGGCATATTCCTATTACATCCTAATTAGCTTGAGAGATATTTGACATTGTCTTCCATCTACCATACTTCACTCCTAAACAATAATGGAGTATGCCCATTGCATACTTCTTGGCCCAAGACATAAAATATGGTGTCTTGCATTAGCTATACTTCACTCCTAAACAATAATAAAGTATGCCCAAATATGTGATTCCAAACAATTGTGCAACTTAATGTTTATTTCCCCAATCATATTTGTGATGTTACCTGTAATAGTTAGAACATTTACATATATAATACCACGATATTAGTATCTATTTTAAGAAAATCGTGGTGCAATTAAGTTTGTGTTTTCTTTGTTACTATAAATACACACAAAGATTATATACTTTGTAGGAATTTTACTAATTTTATATTATTTCTCATGCAGGTTTCACTTTTGGTTTCTACATCGATTTTAAATTTCAATTGTGGAATATTTATTGAGATGTCAAACATCGATCATGGGAAGAAAATATCAATACAAAATGATCTATCATCATACTTTCAAAGACCTCAATATAAGGATCCACATTCTCTTCATGCTTCGAGCTCTTTTGAGCAACCTATCACTGAAAGAGATGTCAAGTCTTGTGAAAATGCATCTAATATCCAAATAATAGATGAGGGAATAGGTTCCTCTGGTGATCAAAGTGAGATAAATGGATTTTCAGTAGAAATTGGCAATAAAAATGTTGAAAATATTTCATTGGAAGAGAATACAATCAATTCACGGAAAAGACAAAAAGGCCAATGGGACATAGGGAGAGAATTCCAACCACGTTGGGTCTCAAAATTTTCATTTATTGAACCAATAACTCCAAAAAGTAAAAATGAGAAACCACAAGTTAGATGCAATATATGTAGTTGGAAACTTGGCACATTAATGACATTTCAGATGAAGTTAGATACAATAGAGAAGCATGCAGGAAAGGTGCATGGAAATAAAATTGTAGATGGAAAGGATAAATCTATTGTCAGATGGAAGTCTTCTGAGGAATTTCGACACGTCAGATATGAAAATGAATATAATAAATATTTAATAAGGAAAAACTTGAGGCAAGTGGAGGAACCATCACATCTCTATTTGGAAAGATGATGGAAATAAATTTGTTATCCAAGACAATTCAATTAAGAATTGTATTTCACATCTGATCTAAAGGTCGTCATATGACAAATTATCTAGATTACATGAAATATCAATCTTTTCTTCAAGTGTCAAACTTTCCATCTTCTCATTGGTCTTTAACGAGTGGTTTGGGAATGGGAAAAATATCTAGCTCAAGTAGAAAAGGATGATATGAAAGAGAAGACTGCAAATGCTAGGTTTTTGTCATTGTCTTTGGATGAGGTTACAACTATTGATAATACTGCATGGATCTGCATGAGTACTTATATGGTTAGTGACCATATTAGACATTCCTATCGACTTGGGATTCATAAAATCAGGGAGAATTCTACAACTGAAAATATGTATGAACTTGTTATTAATAGTTTGATGGAAATTGGTGGTATGGATCATTTAATGATCACAAAAAAGTTGGTATGTGTTGGAGCAAATGGAGCATCAGTAATGCAAGGACAAAGGAATGGCCTTTGTGTTAGACTACAACTATCAACTTCACCATATATGTTGAGTATTCATTGTATGGCTCATAGGATGAATCTTGCATTTAAAATAGTAAGCAATTTTCCATCAATTTCAAAATTTGAAGATCTTGTACGAGAGGCTTATGCATACTTTTGTCGTAGTCCCAAATGTTTTTCAGAGTTTCTGACAGTGTTACAAATGGAAACAAGCTATTAAAATATGTTGATACAAGATGGATCTCATTGAATGGACCAGCTCAAATATTATTTAGTGAGTACCAATCCTTGGTAGGGGTGATGTATGAACACCGCTTGCTTCAGTGTAGATAGAGCTTAAGATCTTCTCTTTCGACTAACTGACATAGAGACATTATTAACATTGGTTGGAATTCTTCCTATGCTATATGAAATGAATGTCCTTGTGAATATGTCTCAAAGTCGCACAATGTATATTGCAGAATACACAAATGCAAGAAAATTTTCATTCCTTTCATTGGATAATTTGTATACGATGCCAGAGTCTTTTGTAGGTCTACGATTTACAAATTGGACTACGATCATTGATACAAAAAATACTGATTTTTCTTTTTTAAGTTTGAAGAAAAGGGATACTTTGTATGGCAGTGCGTGCGCATATGTTTCCTTTTCATTATATTGGTAAGACAAGACGAATCACCAAATAATTCCCTATGTCAAGAGCCTATTTGAAAATGTTGTCATTTCACTGAGACAAAACTTGATATAAATTGCCAATTCACTAGCAACAAAAATAAGAGAATGATTTCCTCAAGATGAATTGTTAGAGGCCATGTCTTTGGTGTACCCTCAATCTTGGAACAACACAAAATGTCAAACTACTTTAAAACATGACTTTGTGAAAAAATTAAATAGTATAGTGCACCACTTTTGCAAGAAGGTCCCGATGCATGGAGAACAGGTTGAAGGTATTTTAAATTCATCAAAATTGTTTCAACAACTCACACGCTTTGCTGAAACAATGTGGAAGCAATTCTTTGTTTTAGAGAATCCTCTAGAATATGGTGCAATAACAAAATTATGGACTATTTTAGGTGCTAGACAATACTTACATGAAAACATATCAGAATATTTCAAATTAGCTGATTTGTGTCAAACCATGATTTTGGGATCAGTGGAGGATGAGAGAAGATTTAGTGCACTCTCATTTTTGAAGTCTTTTAGGGTCCTATAATCATAGGTAACTGTTTTCTTCATTCACTGTAAATTTGTTTCCATTGTATTTTTGAAGTTATTCATACTCTGAGTTATGCAAAGAAGTTCGAAGAACATAATTTGTTGAGACATACACTCTGTTTATGGCTTTGACATAATTGTCAATGTTTTCTTCTCAATGGTTAATTTCAGGATTCTTGATTGCCTTGTTATTGCCTATTCTTCTCATCTTGCTCCTCTAAATCCAAAAATCAAATTCAATGAATCCAACAAGAGTGCCTACCTTGCCCTGTAATGTTGTCTGTAGAACTTGTTTTTTATTGAACTTCAGGCTGTAACCCCATTACCCAATGGACCTATTTTCTCCTGTTCCAGCCAATCATTTAAAAAATCCAAACTCTGAACCCATTAGCTAGCCTAATATCTATTCAAACAAATCTATATCGCACAGAGAGATCCCTCTCTGAGTCTTGGAGGGATAGATCCAAGACTCGAAGTGGTTTTGATGTTGCCTCTATGACTGCCTCCACAGCCTTGGGCAAATTAAAGAGTGCTAACAAAATGGCAACCATACTGGGGACTCTCCCCAGTAGTACACTTCAAAGCTCCATATCTGATCACTGATGGTGGACAGTGACCAGACACAAGAAGGTTGAGATCATTCACCTGACGACTCCAATTATATCGAGACAGTGCCAACTCAAAGACTCCACTGGAGGAAGAAACTAAAGCATGGC
>JASDQU010246365.1:1433-16686 GCA_032191745.1 Picea mariana
GGAGGGGGGTGAAGAGGAATGAATTATAAGAGCACATGCACACTCTTAGAGTGCGTGCACGTTCCTAGAGCACGTGCGTGCTCCTAAGAATGCACATGCATTCTTTTGAATTCAAATGTTTTGGGAAAGGTTGAAAAGGTGTATGCTGACTTGGTTGGCTCGGATTTAGGTTTGGGATGACAAACCTAGTGGTTTGGTCTGCAAATTGATAAAAACCTCAATTTTTGTGAATACCCTCTTTATCTATGTCTTTGACATTAATTTTCTATAGGATAAAAAATTCAGTTATTGACAAAATTATAGACATATATAGAGTCTGCTATGAAGATTTCAAATATATAATTTAAAAAATAAATAATAGTGTTTACTATTTTTAATCTATTTTTTTTAACATATATCAAAATCCTAGAATACATGCCTTTCTTATTTATGTTGTAACATTTTCTCGGCTTAACCATTTCTCAAATGAATTATATGTGGCGTTAGAGGATACCGACACCTACGATCTTAAAAAAAAAATGTTTTGATCATGTTAATACCCTCTTAGCTTGCACAAACAAAAGACATTGTAATTTTAGGCATATGTTGATTTTGATAATTTAAAAAAATATATAAAATTAATATCAAAAATTTCAAAAAAATACATGACACAAAAAAAATGGGTTCTCTACAAGCATACAAGTTTTTGGAATGAAATTCCATCGTTAAGGTACTCAACACTAGCACGAACAAAAACATATACCTTATACTTTGATGGAAAAATAAGATACCACTGCTAGAAAAAAACAAATTTGACGTAGTTATTCATAATGTGTATGAATAAAAGTTGTATATTCTAAAATCTGATTCAATTTACTACATTTCATCTTCTTACACCACATTCAAATTCATTGTAAAAGTACCTTGAATAATCCCTCCAAGTTAACAGATTGTTGTTTTTCCAGGTTTGCATTGCCACTAACGCATCATGAGAGACCATCATTAGCTTTCCCTCACCCTTTATATCTCTCCTCACTAAATGTATAATTTGGCGAGGATATTCTTGAAAATGCTGTAAACATTTATTGTTTCACTGAGCATTAATGGAATATAATTGCCCCCATTTTTTGTGTGTTGTGTTTATTTATCTATCTCTATTTCTATGCTTTATTGATCTCTCATTTGCAGGCTAGGATTCCAACAAATGGTATCATAGTAGAGGTCATGGTGTTCTGTGAGAGATAGGACACAGAGAAGGTTGTGAGGGAGAGAGGTCGTGCACAAGGAAGCTTGGTCATGGATCAGTGTTGAAGGTGAATGGTCAAGCACGAAAAATGAGTGTTGTTGAATAGCTCACAGGAATCACATGACGAATTCCTGTCCAGAGGTGATGTCAAAATCCCTAATTACTCCATGGACACAACCAGAGAAGCCAAGGAAAATGGTAACATCTTTCTCGTTTGGGACCTTAACACGGATAATATCGAGCTCGAGAGCAGCATCCTGATGGATATTTTGGTGTCCATCTCTGTCTATAGAGTTGCAGAGGCAGGATACCGACCATTATACGTCGATCATATCAAGGGTGGTGTTGACACTCGAAACTAAAATGGGTTGCAGCAAATCAATCCCGAGGCAACCTCGAACCACTTTTGATTAGAAGCTGCCCTCTTCAACCCAAGAGGGATCTCTCGAAAAATGTCACAATAGGAATTTAAGTAGCATGAAAAAAGGTGGGCAGATTTATGGTTAAATGATGGTCTTGGATTTTTGGAGTTTGGGGGTTAAACCAGGGAGATGGTCCATTGGGCATGGAGTCAAATGAAAATCGAAGAAAAGAGACAATAGCAGAGATCAAATAACTTGCGGAAAGTGAGGCAAAGTAAGTCTATCTTTCAGCGCTTTGATAAATCATGATGCGATAGTGGAAAGAAAAAGGAAAGGACGACGAAGAAGAGAATATATGCAGAATTCTGAAAATGCAGATTGGTCTTACACCGCTTATAGCTGGTGCAGAGGAAAGATAATAAACAATTACAGAAGACCCAAATCCATTAGTTATAGTAGTGGTCGTACTAAAGTATAACGAAGCACATCAGTTAGAAGAAAACAAAATGTAATGCAGTCGTGATGGATTAAGGAAGACATAAATATATGGTAAAGACAATATCAACTGTGAGTAAGGAACATATAAATGAAGTCCAAACAGATTTAACACAGCTGAAAAGAAGAAGAACATGCTGAAAGAAATCAACCATGATGAATCTCACAGTCTCAAGCACAAAATCGTCTTTATTACTCCAATCTGGTTTACAAAAACTCAGTCATTACAATGAAACCCTCTTCGAAAGAGGTTTCCCCAGTGCTGCGCTCATGTGCCCCCCTCGCTTTTGTTCCATACATCAGTCTTTTAAAAGAAAAATAAAACTCTTGTATTCCGGGAATCTGAAACGGTTCGCCTTCTAGACTCTGCGGCTGGCCAGATGCTTCGTTGAACCGTTATTAATCATTTGATAAGTGGAGAGTTCTTTTTGTGTTATCCATGCATTACAGTCTGAATTTTATTTAATGTCCATAGTGAGTCTTCTCAGGTCACTATTCTGTATCGATCCCTCTGCGTTTTCTCACACACAACCAACAATTGTGGCAGAAGTATTAGTTACCTACAAAGAAATACAAAGGGGTTTGGACTGTTATCATTATTTATTCATTCAAAGCTGGAGGAGCAACTGAACYGCCCGCCTAGATCGGCTTCCAAGCATTTGTTGGAATTTAGAACATGCACGTTCTGGTCAGCGYTGTCAAATGACTTCACATCGTCATCCGCCCCAAGCATTGCAAGAGTTAAATGATGGYGGAGATCATAAATCTCATAATTCCCCCTCCATCTTCTTCATCGTTTGTTGCATCTGCATGATCATTATCRGTGTGTGTTCGGGGATACTCGTATTCATTTTGAGGCCGTGTCCAGTGAGTTAGATCATCTCCCTCACCTCCAAACTATCTCATCTCATTTTTCTTTCTTTCAAACAGATGTATGGCATCTTTGACACTCAGCCTTCTGGTACACTCAGGCTTTTGAACAGACTCTAATAGATCATTGTCAACATGATCACTCTCAACATCATCACTGTCACTGCTTCTCAATTCCTTATTTGAACCCATGTGTTTTTTGGGCCAATATTGAAAACAATTTATACTTTTAATTACTACAGAGTTAGATCGACGTGATCCTGTTCTCCCAATTTGAAGTTGTTGCATTGGAAAAGATGACCTTCTCCTGTGAGGAGACCTAACTGAATGCCTATTTCTGTCAGCTTGAGATCGATTAGCATTATCGGAGCCAAGCTGTTCAAATTCAATAGAAGCTATGTTGATGGACTCTGGACTTGCCTCAGTACTCAGATTGTAAGATCCAGAAAATGCATCAGGCTTAACAAGGGAATTGTCAATCACTGATGACTTCTCTGAGGTGCTAGTATAATTGATTTTCCCATTCAAAATGCCAACTCAGTAAGAGGAGTCATTTTCATTTTGATGACCAGAAAAAACTGAGCGGAAATCAGATAATTTGTCTACTGCCTTATCTTGTTGTGATTGTACGGGAGGGGGACAAACTTGATTTACCTTCAACACTTTATTAACTCGCTTTGCATCCGAACCTGATAATGCAAGTCCTGAAACTTTACAAGTTGTTGCTACTACAAATTCTGGTAGATTTGACTCTAGAGACTTTTCCAATGTAATACCATTGCTGACCAAACCTGGATTCTCATTTCTTCTTGCAACGTCTCTATCTTATGCTTCCACATCAGCTCCTTTATAACTTTTTGATGAAGGAAATGGCGAAAAGTTGCCATGGTGTTGACTTTCAGTAGACATGTTGGAACTTGGAGACATAGTGTCTTGCAGGCCAACCATGGAGTAGGCACCCTGCCTTTTCTGACATAAAGCCATAAACTTCATGCATGCACCTCTTAAACGAGTTGCGCCAAATTGCTCCGCAAATATCATAAGATCAACCATGTGTTCAATTACAAACCAGCAGCCACAGCACGAGCAAAAGCCATGCTTAATTCTTGTTGTTGTGCCATTATCCTTACATCTATCGAACGTAAAAGTTCCCTCCTTCAAGGATGCTCCTAGCTTGCTGCCCTCCTTTCCTGAACAAAAAATGGAAACCCAGCCACTGCCTCCCTGTGAATACAGAGCAAGCTGGAGGTTTCTGGCTTGATCCAACTGTGACCTCTTGGCATCAAATATGTAAATGTGCTCCAACACTTTGGGAGTGCTAACAAAGCGAACAAACACGTGCTGGGAGTGAAACTGGCATTTGCTACACTGAAACAGATGCTCTGCAAAGCCTATGTCCCCGCACATACTGCACTCCATGACGGTTTCTCTTTTGCTTTCTCGTACCAATGAGAGAGAGCGAATTTTATACAGCCATAGATAGAACTTTGAAGCGAACAGTAGATTGATTAAATAATGACGAGCTCAGATATTTGGTAGAGCGTTGATCATCCAAAAATGAAGTATTCAACACACAATGCATGCAATGTCTGGCCGCAAAAACATGTTCTTGATTCTTAGCATTGCTATGTTCATTGAAGATGACCTTGACAGGCCTCTTCCACAGTGAATTGATTTGATTTTAGACGACCTTGAGCAACCTTCTTACACAGTATTCCCACTGTAGGTTACATAGAAACGATCAGGACGGAGCCCATTATGGTCCAATGTTGCTCCAAGGTAGCTACCAACCGTGATAAACAATTCTGCTTGTTGAGTCAAGGCTGAAAGGTCGAGAGAAACGTATTAAAACGGCCCTTGACAGCATGTCAGTCCCGCCAGGAGAATCTCTATGATGTATCTACAATAGCCATGCATGGCCAATGAAAGTGAAATATGTCCATAATGCCCACATGAGCCAGCGCGCCACCAAAAAATGCAACATGTCCATAAAAATGAAGAAACAAACGTTTTCTGCAGTGATTCTCTTGACATGCATGGGTGGCCTAATCCTGTCATAGGCTCCAGATATAGCTAAAATCTCCACCAAGCCCATGTGTTGCTCCATGCCCCTTTTGTCTTCTTCAGACACAATGAAACCCAGGCTACCGTGATTGGCAAAACCACAAGCCAATTCCGTCCCTTCCGAATAATTAAAATACTTTTTCCTTTCATTCACATCGAGATTTCCTCCAAGGTTCGTCGGAACTAATGCTGAATTAGGGTTTTGGGGTCCTTTCATGTATGTAAGAGAAGACCGATCAATTAATTCGTCTTCCCGAATCTCATGAACACTGATATCCGAGACTGAAAACTGTGAATATAATGGCAAGATCGATTCACCATGGATGTAGCTTTCCTCAGTAATTATTTCTTTGCTCCATAATCTGAGGGATATTCAACTACTGATTTCATTGTTGATTTATCATCCACCGGGAATATCAGTTCCCGAGTAGGTTGTGAAGTCAATCCAGAGATACGGTACTTCCTACGCACATTTACCCTGTGTGTCACTTCTACTTTTACACCTCTTAAGGCCTTTTTAATCTTTATACTATCAGCATCAGACAAGGGCTTGGTTACCATATCCTTATTTAAAACTTTTGCTATAAATTAAATGACAGGCAACGGTTCAATGCAAGCAGTTGAAAACATATCTATGTTAAGAGACAGCCCATTTGGGTTGGCCTGATGCTTTGGTAAAACCCGCGCCAGGTTTCCAAACCCTCTCCAAGCGGTTTCCTTCTACCCAAGGCAGGAGAGTAAAAGGACCTTCCGACAGGACAATATCTCTGAATTGACAATTCCCTGAGTACAATATCAAGCACCTGGAGAGCTTCCTGAGGAACATCCGCTTGCCTACCTGCTAAAAACTGCCCTAAATGGTGTAAATCTGCTTGCGTTACAAACTTGATAAAAACCTTGAATTGTCTTTTCTTCGATACTTTTTCTTTGCAACTGTTCACATTCATGATAAACTCCTTAGAATTCATCTGAAAATATGTGCTCTATGCAATGTCAGTTGGAAAATATCGAGGTCGACTAGTCGAGGAAATTTATATGAAGTATTTTCCAAGCAACGCCAAAGTCCAATAATGAATGAAGTGACCAATCTCAAAAACATGCCCCTTATTGGAACATTTCTCTCTCAATGATATATGTCTTACCAGAACCAGTCTGTCCATATGAAAGAACCATAGCATTGTATCCATGGAACAAACCATCAACAAGTGGAGCAACACATTCTTCAAAAATGACTGATGAAGGAGACCTAGTGCTACCATATACATGATCAAATGTAAATGAATGAGAACCAATTTGTACCTTGGGAAACACATCCAATTTTGATACCTGTTACAACAGGTGGAGGGAAAGTAAGGACTCAAACATGCGCCTTTGGAGGGCATTGTGAGGAGGCTGCAGAGCCATGTGCATGGGAGGCTCTAATCCTGTTGACAACTTTCTTCAGAATGGCAAGCAACAACACAAGGGAAAACAAAGTAATTTTTTTTTCTTGGGAGCTTGCATTGTCTTGCTCGAGATATCGAGGCATGGGAATAATTGGGTTGGTTCCTTTTAGTTCCTTTATTGTACAGAGCGAGGATTTCTATAGAAAGAGGTAGATGGAAAGGGGTCTCTAGAAAATTAACACGTAAAACTCCCTGAATCGACTGGATTGAGTTTATTAGGCTTTTGGAGAAACCATTGAAAGACAAAAAATCTCACGTCTGGATCGACAAGACATAAATATGGCTTGGATGACGAATATAGCTTTCTGGCGGGATACTCTACTAGGCTGATGCGCAGGTTGTTGGAGGAGGATGTTGTGCTCGTAAAAAAAAAATTGTCGGAGGAGGATGGTGTGCTCCTTGAAAAATTATCTTGGTTTGATTACCATTGTGAACATTAGAGTCCCAATAATCTAGAGTGCATTGAAGACACCTGTGCATATATTTGCTAGAAATGTTGTGTAGAGGGTGTTGTGAAGTGGAAAAATTATTTGCTATGGTGTTGTCAAAGGTATGCAAACATGATAAATGCTGGTATAATTGATTCTTTGAAATTTACTTCGATTGCATTGGTGGATGCATCAAGTGTGTCTTTGCTACTGACTACATCAGATGATCCAGGTGGAATCTTCCGTGTCAGCAAACAGGGCCGATTGTCATATGGCATCCAACCCTTCAAGGATGAGGTATTATGTGATGTTTCCCCACTGGATGTCTATGATGTTCTCGTGGGCCAACCATATATGTGGAGATTCCATGATGTTTATGAGTCTCGACCCCGTAGTGTCATTGTTACTTTGGGGGTCATCTCTACAGAATACCAGAGGTAGTTCCAACTGTTGTTCCACCTAAAAAGTGTTGTAAGGTAGTATCTCATACTGCAAAATTTAGCTTCTTTGCAATCTGTTCAAAAGAGGAACAGAAGGACACTGCAACCACTACAGTCTCGCCCCCTGCACCTTCTATCCAACAGAAGTAGGTTGACAAGGTTGCGGCAAAGCACACAGATTCCTTTTGCACACCTTCCTCTCATGTAGTTCAACTTGTTGAACAACCTCAGCTTCAATAGGTTCATGACAGACTTCCACAAACTAAGCAGCGTGACGTCTCCAACAATACAAGCAGCTCACCAAGATGCAGATCCAACAAACGCTTTTCCCTCTCCCCCGGGAACTCAACACAATGGAGACCATTGCTTCCTAAGGAGGGAGGATTGATCTAGGTGGATGTCGGTGGCCACCCACCTTTTCCAATAGGCTCAAAATAGTTTTCTGGCAATTTTGACAATTTACTATTTTTAGTAGGTTTTAACTTTTGGGGCCATTTTGAGGGCCTAAATGAAGGTTTTTCGAGATCGAGGTTCTCAATGATAGCCAAAGGTATGATTGAGCCCTAAAAATTAATCTCCTCAACAATACCTTTCCAACGAGCTATCATACGCCTAAAACGGAGATCGTATGCAAAATTTACGACCCCGGGAAGTTGATGTACTAACTTACCCAAACGGGGCCCACATGAATTTTGGCGCTTCATCTCCTAGGGTTAGGTTTTTGGATGTCTAGGGTTTTTGGCATTCCCGTTTATTGTAAAAAGGCCTTCAGAGCCTCATTGTAATCATCTTCTTGCGAATGCGAGTAGTCGTCACATCTCTTCTCAGAGATAAGCTGCCACCATTCTAGCGAGTCTTTCACTCTTTATTTTTACAGTCTCTGTACATTTCTTTGATTAATAGAAATTGTGTATTACTGTATATATGTGTTTATGGTTGAATCTCTGATACATTTATGTTATATTATTGATTATATGCAATATCTCTTTGCATTTCTTTATTATATCTCCGCTCTCATTTTGTGCCGAAAATAATCCAGATCAGTGGTATCAGAGCAGGCTGCTCTTGATCATTTTTTTAGTGCATGTCCCTGACGAGGTCTGAGTATAGAAAGTTGGGTCTCAAGATTTTCTCTCTTGAAGACAATCGCTCTAGCACACCCAAGAAACCCGCAATGGTGGAAGAAAAGAAAAACGACGGAGTAGACGATCCTATCAATCTGTTGCTTGAGCAAGCTCTCACTCGACAAAGGGATGAAATGATGGAGAATTTTTCCCACATCCTTAAAAGCCTGCCGATAACATTAGGTGCATCTTCGTCAAGCAACCACTTTGGAGGCACCTCGCCTTTCAAGGTACAAGTTAATTTTGATATTTCTGTATTTGAAGGACAGATAGATGCAGAAGCCCTAGAAAAATGGTTAACTCTGCTAGAAGGTTATTTCTTTGTTCACAATTTTTCCGACAAAGAAAAGATCACCTTCTCACTCCTTAGAGCTCTCCCTCATGTCAAACATTGGTGGGAAACATATTGGGAGAAAAGTTCCATAGAGTCTGGAATTTATGGGGCCGATCCCACTTGGGATTTTTTTGTGGATGCGGTAAAGAAACAGTATTACCCTGTTGGCAACTATGAGGACCAGTACATGAGATGGACCACACTGTGGCAAGAGAGGGGCCAAGAAGTTCCGGATTTCAACAATACCTTCCATACCTTGCGCACCAAGCTGGGTATCAAAGACTCCGAGCGACATTTGGTTCTGAAATACTGTGGGGCTGTACACAGATACATCCAGACTGAAATGGATTTTCTGGACATCTCATCACTCGGTGCTGTTTATTGATAGGCTGTTAAAATTGAGAAAAAATTTAAGCACCAAAACAAACAGGAATTCGAGTCTGCAAATCCGCAACAACCAAAGTATGACAAAGACGACCCTAACAAACAATCTCTTGAAAACCAGTCCAAGACACAAGAAAATAAGGGCCACGGGAAGACAAAGAAGGACACCAGAAAATGGTGTGATTTCCACAAAAGCCCCTGGCACAACACCGATGATTGTCGCTCAAAACAGTCATTGGTGGTCGAGATCAAAGGCAAGGAGCCAAACCCTGATTCAGAATCTGATTATGAAAATACTGGTAAAGGACAGATCATTGATGTAGGCCCCACAATTATTGTCACGACCGCAACAATTTAACCAGAAGAACCAACAGATCCTGAAGAGGGGAAGCGCCTTTTTCATTCACAGATGTGGGTGAAGGGAACCTCGCTGCATTTTATTGTTGATAGCGGAAGCCAGAAAAACCTCATCTCAGCAGAGGTCATCAAACAGTTGGGATTGTCGACAACACCACATTGGTAGCCATACAACATCAGGTGGCTTCGACAAGGATGAGATCTCTGTGTCAGCCAACAGTGTCGATTTTCATATGGAATCCAACCCTTCAAGGATGAGGTATTATGTGATGTTGCCCCACTGGATGTCTGTGATGTTATCTTGGGCCAACCATATATGTGGAGATGCCATGTTGTTTATGAGTCTCGACCTCGTAGTGTCATTATTACTTTGGGGGGTCATCTCTACAGAATACCAGAGGTAGTTCCAACTATTGTTCCACCTAAAAAGTGTCACAAGGTAGTATCTCATACTACAAAATTCAGCTTCTTTGCAATCTGTTCAAAAGGGGAACAGAAGGACACTGCAACCACTATAGTCTCACCCCCTGCACCTTCTATCCAATAGAAGTAGGTCGACAAGGTTGCAGCAAAGCGCAAATATTTCTTCTGCACACCTTCCTCTCATGTAGCTAGACTTGTTGAACAATCTCAGCTTCAACAGGTTCATGACAGACTTCCACAAACTAAGCAGTGCGACGTCTCCAGTAATACAAGCAACTCACCAAGATGCAAATCCAACAAACGCTTTTCCCTCTCCCCCAGGAACTCAACGCAATGGATACCATTGCTTCCTAAGGAGGGAGGATTGATCCAGGTGGATATCGGTGGCCACCCACCTTTTCTGACTAGCTCAAAATAGTTTTCTGCCAATTTTGGCAATTTACTATTTTTAGCAGGTTTTAACTTCCAGGGCCATTTTGAGGGCTTAATGAAGGTTTTTAAAGATTTAGGTTCTCAATGATAGCCAAAGGAATGATTTATCCCCCAAAATGAATCTCCTCGACGATACCTTTCCAACAATCTATCATACGCCTAAAACGAAGATTGTATGCAAAAGTTACGACCCTGGGAAGTTGATGTACTAACTTACCCAAACGGGGCCCACATGAATTTTGGCACTTCATCTCCTAGGGTTAGGTTTTTGGATGTCTAGGGTTTTTGTAATTCCTGTTTATTGTTAAAAGGACTTCAGAGCCTCATTGTAATCATCTTCTTGTGAATGCGAGTAGCCGTCACATCTCTTCTCAGAGATAAGCTGCCACCATTTTAGCGAGTCTTTCACTTTGTATTTTTACAGTCTCTGTACATTTCTTTGATTAATAGAAATCATGTATTACTGTATATATGTGTTTATGGTTCCATCTCTCATACATTTATGTTATATTATTGATTATCTGCAATATCTCTGTGCATTTCTTTATGATATCTCTGCTCTCATTTCGTGTCGAAAATAATCCGGATCATTAGAGGTGGTGGTTGTCGAACATCAAAAGGATGATAAACCAAGCCTAGCTATGGGGGCATGCATCCCATGGGTGGTATGGAATTCTAAAAGGCTTCTTGAGTTGTGATTTTTTTATTATCTTCATCTAGGTGTAGGAGGGCATGGTGAAGTAGCTCCACAAGTGGGTTACGATGCACAAGAGTAGAAGCAATGAAAAGGAGAAAGTCTTGAATGCAAGTTCGAGGTGGAGTTATTACATGTAAATGGGCATATGACAGTAACACCTGGTTAGGCATGCGTACCCTGTCAAAATGTGTCAAAGCAAGAGCAAGAAAATATAGCCAAGAAAATAATATAACTAAAAAGATCAAGAAGACAAAAGATGGGTGGAAAAGGTATTAAGCCAAGTCAATTAATATGTACATCAATAATGTATATATAATACATATACCACAACTATCCTCTAACGGTATGATTGTTAGGGTAAGATAATGAACTGAGATTAGAGATTTTTCAACATCCCTCCTTAATCATAAGTTCATTCATGCATGAAAAACCGCCACTTCTTAACAACTAGTAATGTGTCAAGAAAATATTCAGAGGGCTTAAGATCCTCTCTAAGCTATGAAAAAATAGTAGAAGCTGTTGTCTTATACTAAATTGTTGGTTTAAGGGTGACCACAAACTCATTTGGTGGTTTCAGGATGACCACAAATTGAATTTCTAGTAGAAGATGATGTCTTCTACTAAATGGCATGGTTTTAAGTTGACCATAAACTAACAATATCTCAAGACTAAAAAATATGAAAATGTAACAAGAATAACTTCATGTCTTATGCTTAATTGGTGGTGTTACGCTGACCACAAACTATCAAGAGATTAAGGCTCAAAAAACTATGAATAGTTTAAGGATTACCACAAACCATATCAACAACAATATGTTCAGGAACAAGACTCCATACCAGGAATTAGGTTGCATACTTGATCATCTGTTCACAGGCTCTAAATCAAACTTGGAACCTGATTGAAAACTTTATATTTCCCCCTTGTCAGGGAAAAGTGGTTCAAATTCCCTTGACCGTCATTTACAAGTATGGCCAATAAGAGATCTGGCACCTGTATAAGCTACTAGAACAATGTGTACACTTTCACAACATATACACAGATGAAGATCTAAACACTGATCTATCATTTGATCATTATCAACTTCATTGACTTCACTAATTTTATTGTGAGCATACTGCGAAAATTTCTGAACAGAAACAGGTTCAAAATGGTTGGCTCCAGTGATTTTGTTGTGAGCAGACTGCGAAAATTTCTGAACAGAAACATGTTCATAATCGTTCTTTTGTTGCAGATCTTCTTGCTGGCTAAAGAGGGCTTCTTGCAAATTCACCCTTTTACAATAATCCAACTCGACAATAGAAAATTTAAATACCATAAAGGGTGTTGGCTTTAACAAAAATTGCACCCACTTACAATCACAATTCAATTTCAACATTATTTGATACTTACAAAAGGAACAACAGTAAGTATCACAAATTGCAACTCATTTATGAACAAACAAAAGTATAGAATGCAAGAGTTGAATTAATATTTTCTTGAATGAAACCACTTGTTTTTGTTGCACTGATAGATCTTTGAAATTGGAAGCCTGATTATTAATTGTTGGTCTCAGTGAAACTCTTGTGAAGGTCAACTGACCAATCCAAGTCATCAAATCCATCATCATCCTTAAAAATAATGTTCATTATTCTAAATGAACGGTAAACCATCAAGGTATACTTCGAAACTTGAGTCTGATATATCCTTACTAAGTTCCCCCCTGTCAACTAAAAGGAGAGAAGTCTATACCATCATATATACCCCCTTTGAAAGTGACAAAGGGTAATCAAAATGTCTATGAATTGAGTCTGGAGATTCGATCTTCAACTAAAAGACTATATCAAGCGGGCCCCGATCATGCCCTGTATCATCCAATACTAAAAAAACAGTCATGTCCATTAACTGTAGAAATATATCCAATCAAGTATGGTTGTATATGTGTAGAAATTCATTGATAATATCGTTCCAATAAATTTGCTTCCAAACACCGATGCCAAGTTCCTAACCATTCAAAATGAATCAGTTTCCACTGAATTTTCTTCTTCTTTTGACACCTTACTAAGAGATGATTGGTCTTCCCACAAAAACTGCATGGGCGAGATCAAAACACTTCAACTCATCATGGCCAAACCGATGACATTTTTTGGACCATATGGGTTCAATATACAAATCTGGAATACCTGTAGAAACATCAACATCCTAGTCATCATTATCAACAATATCTTGTACATGTTCCTCAAGCTCTATCTTTTGATGATCATTCATAAAACCTCCACTTACAAAGTGAATAGGTTTTCTATAATTAGGAATTAAAAGGTTATCATGAACCTTCTTGTATCCTAAGCCATATCTATTATGTTTAAATTGTAATTCTTCTCACGAGCGAACAATTCTAATTTCTTCCTTACATTTATCCATAATTTTTCTTGTAATAGGGACTTCATCTATTTCATCTTCATGTTTACGAGTGTCATCATTAGTCAACTGGATGTCTTCATTGAAGTCACTTTCATCCTTGATGTCGTTTTGTTCGTCAATATGTAATCCAATCAATTTATTATTCCGAAGAAAATTTGAATCACAGTGTTGATGTTGAAGCAAACTTAACTCATCAGACAACAGTTTGTTTTGAAGTTTGAACATATCAACTTTCTTGTGCGTTACTTGTAAACAAGTAATCACAATACTGAGAGTGCACTTGTTTATTGCAATTGTAGATTCCGTAGTTGAGTTAATTAATGTGTGCAATATTGTAAATATTTCTTCAATTCTTTCCATTATGTAGAATATGGAAAATATATGTTTGTATGTTGATGCCACACAATTCAATTCTGTATCCTGTTGTGCATGCCAAAGTTGTAGCCAAATTGAATTGTCCATCAATTATTAGATTGTTTGTATATTTGTAGTCTTCTTTGCATGAGCGGTCATTGCATGAATGCCAAAAACTACATAATAACCAATGACTTAGACACACACAAAGATCCTAAGACCCCCTTATTCAATTTTGGGTTGGTCTAAGAGGACTCCTTATAACTTCCAAAAATTCCTTATAACACCTTTACAAAAAAAAATCTTTAAATAAATAACAAACCCTTATAACTCCAATTACAAACAATTTTGGAAGCATTCTTATAACTCCTTATGTTGGAATTGTCCTTTTGCTTTCTTTATCATAAGGTTTGGTAAAATTTACCATGAAGCATCATCACCCAAATTAGGGGTATTGAAAATATGTTATTTAAAGTATCACCTCATAAAGATTAACTTTAAAATTAATTCCCAAGTTCTCTCACGTTATTTTAACATTAATAAAATTGGAATTTGATGTGATTTTATAGCCACTCTTTCCAAGATTTGACTTTCCTTAAAGCGTTGTCCTTTTCCTTTGATGTATATGGTTGCAAGATACCAGATATAATAAATACGCAGAACATAAATAAAATGCTAGAAATGGCAGAATAACAGTAATATAACCAGTATAATCTTCACAATAACAAAAAAATAATATGAGAACAACCACTGAAATAACACTTTGATTCAGAAAGTAATGTTCACAGGGCTCTTCGAGGGGGCAACCTCCAGTTGAGCAGCGCTTTATTGCAATAATCTTCAAGCTAGGGTTTTCATACCCTCGACCCTTATTTATACTAAATATGTCTATTAAGAGAAACATCTAGAGGAAGATCCTTCTAGAAGCAGAAGCTTCTATTAGGTCTTCTTACATCCGCCTTATTCTATTTTATTGAAAAGCCTTATTAATATTAACCTTTATTACATCCGAATACATTGATCTACCTATATGCAGGAAATGTTGGATTATGTAGTGGAAGTGTAGTTATAAATTTGTCCAATAATTACGAGTTATAGTTTGTAAATGTAAATTTTATTATTTCTGTCGATCATAAATCCTACATAGACATTATGCTAATATATTCCATTTTACCATAAAGAGCTATAATTTGCCCGACCAAAAATATTTTGTTTATTCTATTTTCTTTTCTATTCTATTCTAGTTATTTAGATTTAGAGTGGCAATTTATACTATTTTTCATTGGGTTAAGTGATAATTTATACTATTTTTAACAGAGTTGTGTAATTATTTTATAAAATAGGTTTTTTTTTTAAATAATAATTATTTATATTTTAAAATTTATTTTTAAATATAAAAATAGATTTATATTTTAAAAAAAA
>JASDQU010246367.1:12580-23293 GCA_032191745.1 Picea mariana
AAGATTTTCAGGAAAACAACAGCTCAAGTCTCTACCTTTGCAGCCTGTAGTTGTTTCGGGACCTTTCCAGCAATGGGGCTTGGATTTTATTGGAGAAATCCACCCTGCTTCCAGTGGGCAGCACAGATGGATCCTGACGACCACGGATTTCTTTACGAAGTGGATAGAAGCCATCCCTACCAGGAGTGCTTCCCACAAGGTAATCATTGGGTTCTTGGAGGACCTCATCACAAGGTTCGACTGCCCAAGTAAGATTGTCACTGATAACGCAACCGGTTTCGGGTCTGAGCCATTAGCCAAGTTCTGTGAGCAGTTCGGGATCAAACTGATTCACTCCACCCCATATTATCCACAGGGCAATGGTTTAGCGAAGTCTTCCAACAAAAGTCTAATAAGAATCATCAAAAGACTGTTAGAAAACAACAAAAGGGCTGGGAACTCGAAGCTGAAATTCACTCTATGGGCTGATTGGGTGACTACAAAAAGATCTATAGGTCTCTCCCCTTTCCAGTTGGTGTACGGAGCAGAAGCTGTCTTCCCTTCTCAGCTGTCCATTCCCGTAGCGAAATTCTTCCAGGATTATCAAGAAGAGCCCAATGACATGATCAAAAGAATTCATCAGCTGGTGGAAGTTCAGCAGGTCAAAGAGCAGGTAGTGGATAGAATTCAGGATCAGCAGCAAAGGATCAAGCAGGTTTTCGATAAGAAAGCCAAGAAGGAAGAGTTCCAGATAGGAGACCTGGTACTGAAGTGGGATTATCCTAAGCAAGACAAGGGCAAGCACGACAAATTTGAAGCCCTATGGATTGGGCCTTTCAGAATCTCTGAAGTCTTTTCAAATAACACATATCGGCTGCGAGATTTGGAAGGCGAAGAAGTTTTCGGCAGCCCAGTAAATGGGCATTTTCTTAAAAAATGTTTTCTCTGAGCCTTCGATGGCTCCCGTATTCTGTAAATATTGTCTTTTCTATTCTTCGTTTTTTACTTCTATTTTTTCGGCTTAGTAAATGACT
The DNA here is from genome assembly GCA_032191745.1 of Picea mariana. Lineage (NCBI taxonomy): Eukaryota > Viridiplantae > Streptophyta > Pinopsida > Pinales > Pinaceae > Picea > Picea mariana. The sequence continues at coordinate 13,594 of JASDQU010246367.1, forward strand.
CCATAGCCCAACAGCAAGGCATTGGAACTGCAGAAGGAGTTCTTAGAGCATCACAGGGACGACTCTATCCCCCATGGAGCCTAATGTTAGCAACATTTCTTGTCTTTGGTATCAGGATACACAGGTCTGCAGGTTGCTCGAGGAGTGCCCAAGCGCAGCGCATAAAAGAAGTCCTTTTCGGACTTAAAATCAAGCGAGCGGGAAGTTCGTTCTTCAACGCAAAGGATTCAGCGACAAAGTAGAGCAACGATTGATGAGAAATTGCAGAATTAACCGAATCGCGTCAAGTATAGCGCCTAAAGTTTTAAGGAAATTAACGGTCGGAATCCTTCAGCAAGCACTCGCGAAGTTACGAGGGCCGTTGATCGCGATCAACGTAGGCACAGCAGTTGTTTCGCAAGTTGGGGGTTCGTAAGTTCAAAGGGCGGACCATATCCCTTTGGTTGCGCGATATTCCGAGTTACGAAAAGCGATCGGAGAAAGTCAACCGTCGCTGACCATTGCGTCTCGGGACTTCGCGAAGGAAGGATGCCAAAGTCTGATACTCCGGCTCGCGAGGTCACGAGTAGCGAAAGGCGCGAGCACCCAGGCCCACAGAAGTGTCGAGAAGATCGGAGCCGTCAGATCCAGAGGAACACGTGGTGCGCGATTAGGCTCCCCGCCTTCTCGCCCATCGCGGTTTCAACGCGCAAAAAGCAGTTTCGTCATGTCCTGATATGCGAAGCGACGAGAGCGCCCAGGACCTGGGGCCCACCATAGCTTCGAGTGAATTTTGAACCGTCGGATTTGAAGGGCGCATGGCACCAGATCGAGCTGTATCGGCATATCATTCATCGCGATTTCGAATAGCAAGGAGCAGCCCCTTCCTATTTGCAAACGCCGAAAGAACATTTGAAAGTAAGCGTCGGGTCACAGCCTGTGGTCACTGAGGAAAGAAAAGAGCTGCGCAAAAGGGGCCTGTTGACCTCCTATTCAGCTAGGGGTCAACTCATGTGCCATGAAGTGTTCATCTATGTTGAAGACAGTTATGGTTCTACTTGGGTATCTAATTACCCAGCATAAAAATTTTGTAAACGAAATGTCCGCACCCCTGCGTGGGTTTATAATGGAATAAGTCTGCATGGATCATAGTTAGGTCAGGTACCTTGGGTGTTTCCATTAGGGGAGTTCCTTTCATCGAGGGTTTTTTATCCTCAGGTTGTCGACCAGACAAGCTCCTGGCCGACTTCCCTTGAGTTTTTCCCTCCACATGACTTCCTCCAAAGTGGTGGAAGGCGCTCTAATGGTCTCATTTATTGATAACCTTGTTAGGAATATTGTAAATGACCATGCTAGATAGTGTAGAAAGTTTCACGGAATTTCGTCGAGTCTAGATAGGTTTTTTTTTAATTAATTAAATTTTTAATAATTTAATTAATTAATTATTTTTGAGCTAAACATTGTAAAAACTTCGTCTTTGGGATTTTGATAGGGGTATTTGTGCTCAAAAGAAATGGAATAGCACCCCCTACACCCATGGACCAAGTTTGAGCTCAGTCGGACTAAGTTTACATGGTCTTAGTCCACTTAGAGTCAGTCTAGGGCAAAACAACAATTTTAATTGCTAAAATGACATTAGTAAAATGTCATAAAACATTGTAATTTTTGAGTTTGTGAGTGAGTGTAAGGTGGAAAATGGCAAGTTAGACCCTCCTAACCTACCCAAACCCATCCCAACCTTTTTCCAACTTAATTCAACCTCTTTACTCACTCCCATAACCTTCTAAACCTTGCCCTAAGGGGAAAAACAACCCATTGACTAACTAATTCCTATTTTTACTCCTTAAAACTTGGAAAGAGGCATCCACACATGTGGAGCACCCCCCTAGACTAACCAAAAACCTAAACTAACCCTTTACCTAACCTAACTCACACTCTAAACCTAACTAAACCTCACGCTCTCCTTATTGGTGCGCCTCCTTTGTTGGATGATCACTCATCTCACTCTAAACCTAACCCAACTTGTTATTCTAAGCAAGTGGGCCTTCTTCCTATACCTAGTGCGCCCCCCTTGGATTGTTATTCAACTTATCCAACCCTTACACCTCACCCACTCATCAATGCATGAGAAAAACCCTAGCTTGGGCGCCCCTCTCTTAGAGATTTGTGCTCTTGCTCTCAAACCAACACTTGGAGCTCATCCAAGTCACTTCTCTTGGCCTCTAGAGGTATAAAGAGAAGCCTTCCCCTCACTTTTTCCTTACCATTCTTTGAGCTACTGTTATGCTACCGGAAATTTTCCATCTTCTTGCTTCTTGCCAACTTCCACTCACTCATTTTCTCTAGAGATTCTTGGAGCAATTAGTTGCCCACGGCTCTCACACTTTTGGATGAATAAAGAAAGATTTGGAGGACATTTTGGATTTCTAAGATTAGTCTTGTGATCAAAATCATATGAGGTGATCTTGTTCCTTGCTCATTTTGTGATTCTATATGCTAGCATTCTTTAGTAAATTAGTTTATTAAAGTAGATCAAATAGACATTAGTGTTGATGGTCTATGTATTGATTGATTAGATAGGGTTATGAATTTATTCAAGCTTTTATACTAATCATCATACTATGCTGCTATAGATTCACATTGTGTTTGAGTTGCAGATTTGTCTCACAGGTAGTGGATTGGAGGAGACTTTAGAGCAGATTACAACCACCACTTGCATAAACTCCTTGCTGTTCTTTTACATATGATATATTGCTATCATTCCATATCATTTTCTGTAGCTTTCTAACTCTTAGATAGGTCACAAAATCAAATTTTTATATCATATCACTTTGCTGGAAATTTTCTGTGTATACACAGAAATTTCTGTAACAAATATTGGTGTTTTTGCAGCATTTCGAGCAAGCTTTTGCTTGTTTTTTTTGCAGGACAGCGACATATTTGAAGGTACAAGCTGCATACAAACACCTAGGAGGCCTCCCAAACAACTCTTCTTTGGTTTGGGTAACATCTCTCCTCTTCTCTCTTGCTTTTCTTTAAGTTTTCTGAAATATTTCTAAGTTTTTTTTTGGATCCTAAAATACATCTAACCCAGATTAGCAATTCTTTTGTCCATATAACTTTAGTTTAGCTTCTATTTCATTTATTTATTGTTGTATAAATCAGCTACCCTCTTTGGTCAAAATCGGGAGGCTTGCCACCACCTTGACCATTGTAGTGGTGTTTCTTTTCAAGTTCTTTCATTTCTGTTCATAAAATAAATCTAATGTTTGTTAATGGTACTAAGATAGTTCTTGCCTGAGCAGTCGGCCAGGAGCCTAGCTGACATTCTCTCTCTCCGGATCTCCGGAGCTACGAGAACGAAGCTTGAATGCCCTGCTTTTCTGTGCAAGTTTATCTTAGTAGTGTTAACCTCACTTGCCGGCACCTTGGGGGAGTCATCCCCAAAATCGCCTTGGCCTTTAAGGAAATTAACTTGTGGTGATTTTCATGCTTGTTTAAGTTGATATATCTTAGATAGTTCTTCATTCACAAGTTCATTTTATAATCTTTTATATGCCCTTACTTTCTCATGATATATGGTTAGATAACTTGGATATGATTACAATGCTTTAGTTCTTTTATTTTCAAGTTGTTTAGCTAATCTTTAGATGCATATGAAGTGGTAATATTCTAGTAGTCTCTCATTTGCTAAGTTTCACTCATCTTTTAAAGCTCTTTTACTTTCGTAAACTTAGCATAACTTATATGTGGTAATGGTTAAAATCTTTGTCACATGTTGATGTATGCTTGACACCACGGCCTAGTACACTTGGTGCTCACAGCCTCATTCACTTTGAGCTCACATCCTAACACATGGTTTAACACTTGTATATTTTGCTCACGTCTTTTGGGTTAAGCACACACATCCTTGGAGCTCACGGCCTATTATCTATTGCTAACACATCACATATTTTTAAATGGTTTAATGCTTGATGTGTTTATAGTATAATTGCTCACGGCATAGTCACTAAATCCTCACGACCTAGTCACTAGAAATCTCACGGCCTATTCACACATTTATGCTCACGGCTCACACACTTAAATGATGCTCACGGCCTAGTATAATTGCCCACGGCCTTGTTTGATGGTTTATACACACACCTTGCATACATGTGATAATACTTTTATGGGTTGAATGTTAATGGTTTAACACATATGCTCACGGCCTAACTCATTTCTTTAAGCTTTCACACTTTAACACATTGCAAGCATTTCTTACATCACCTCTTACATGTTTATGGTTTAAATCATTTAAGTGCTTAAAGTTTTATCTCTCATTTCAGTTACAAGTAACATTACATGTGATGGTTTATGGTTTTATGCTTCATTATATTTCAAATTCCTTTCATGTGATGCTTATCTTGATGGTTTAAACATTGTGCTACAATTTTCATTATCTTTACATGTTGATGGTGGTATAATCTTTCGTTTTCAAGCACTCGTTTTTCATACTTTTGCTCACGGCCATACATTAAAAACATAAAATTTGAAGGCCTAAAACTTGTTAAAAATACACCCAACACACCTAAAGACCCACCCGAGGGTCCTAATAACCTTTAGCAACATTTTAGGGGTCTTAATCATCTCCCTCCACCATCTAAAACGGGTTTGAAGGACAGTCCAGCGGAACTGGCGGGGGACCGTCCCGTGATTTCGTTGGGGAGATCTTGTGACAGGACTACTTCTTACTAGGTGCGGGCTGACCTTGGAAGCTAGGGTAGGGGCTCGTTATCCCTACTATCTTGAGGACCAGACAGTTATTTGGTGAAGGCAGAAGTTTGGGACACACATCTAGTCTAGGGGGTGGGAAATTAAAATTTTTAAGAAAGTACACTTAGTTGCATAGATCACTTGTGTATGTTTGGGGGGAAGTAGATGTATCGATAGGCAAACATAACTTGTGATTATTTCATTGTTATATCTATCTACTTGCAACTATATGTCTTTATCTTTCATGCTGGTGTGAACATTGGATTATTGTCTTGAATATCTTATTGACCAATTATCTTTGTGGTGTGGATCAAGTAAGTGATTGAGTATCCCACTTGGGGAGGCATCACTTACTTTGATCCTTGAGTGCTTTTGTGGTTGATAGCCAGTGAAGGCAGTTCAATAGAGTAAGTGCTATTGGGGTATGCTTGGCAAATTGTGAACACTTACATTTCTTGTATCTTTGTATATCTTTGTATATCTTGTATATGTTGTAAACTTGGTAACACTTTTAATTCTTTTGTAAATAATCTTGATTCTTGGTTTGGGGTAGTTTAACTTGGTTTATTTGAAAATATTTAGTAATTGAACAACCCTCAAACATAGTTGACCCCTTTACCCAACCTTAGGCACTAGTCCTTAGTTGACTTAGGGAAAGGGTTGCTTTTCATTTAGACTTAGACTTGCACTTGCATTGCTGCTTGTCATCATAGGCTAGTTTCCCCTTAGCTTTTAAACAACTAAAACTAACTCCTAGAACATTAACTTTGAAATTAACTTAGTAACTAGGGACTACCCCCCTTGGCTTCCCTAGGAGTAAGCCTAGAAGGAAGAAGTTCCATTCAAGGTGACAGTGTGGACTTGGAACTTAGACATTGTGTCTCCGAGGGCACACTAAGTGAGTTGGACTTAGTTCACATTAGCAAGTGTGCATTAGGACGACAACAGGGCTGAAGGCATCGGATTTTAGTCACAGAGAGGCCCAACGCGACCTCTAGTTGCCATCGGGCCTGACCTCGATCCTAGTCTTCGCTTGGAGTAAATGAAAGCAAGAAGGGGTGGTTGAAACCTCTCGTCATTCATTAATTGTGAAGTATGGAAGGTATGGTAAGCGGTCCGCTCGAGAGGGTCCTGTGTACCCGTTCTTGCAGAAAAGCCATGCCGATTCCTTGACTAACCGGAGGAGGTCTGCACACGCTAAAACAACATTTACTGGCTCAACTACTCCTCCTGTAGGAGCCATGCGTAGTTAAGAAGGAATCTGACAGAGAAATCCCATCCGAATTTGGCTGAAGGGACACAGAACCTTGGGCGACGAGCACGCCTCTGTTGGGCGTTTTTCTCTGAGTATATAAACCCAGTCTTTGTATTTTGTAAAGTATCGATGGTGGAGAAAAGCTCCCGATTGTAAAGTTTTAACAGATATATTAGTTCTGGTTATGCATCTGTATGTAAGATTTCTTGTTTAATTGCAGACAGTCTTTCTTTTCCCGTCTAAGTTGTCGTCTTGCACTAAGAGAGTTCGTGATCGACTGATTCGCACGAATTGTGGCATTTATGTTGTGATAAAGGATTTATTGTGGCATTATTGTTCTCTCTGGTTTTCTGCGTTTGAGCGTAAGAAGATCTTGTGTTTAGATGTTTTCTTCCACAGTGTGTTAGGAACCTGATGTTTATAACAGGCCTTTGCATCTCTCTGATATAAGTCTTCCCCCTACTCACCCCTACTACAACTCACTATCTGGAGTTACCTAAGACCTCACTTGTGCATGCATGCCTAGCCTAGTTTCAGAGTTGGAACCACATCGTTTGAGTTAATCTCCATTCGATCACCCAATCAAACAAATCGTGACATTAAACTGATGGGTGTCGGGCTCTGCTCCTGCAAGCAATCCAAGAGTGACTTCCGACGCTAACACTTTGTCATTCACAACTAGAGAAAGATAGAAAGGATGATTCTTCTCATTCCCCCTATCCCAATTCTGTAAAAAACTGGTGTGTCTTGGTAAGCCACTGTTGGTTGCTTATCAACAAAACTCTGAGGAGGATCTTCTATGGATTTAAGTAATTTCTCTCTTTGAGAAGGGATTTTCATAAGTTCTGAAATTGGAAATAACATCTTTGCATTACTTAACCAACCACCTAAGTCAATATTCAAATTTGAGCTAACATGCACATTTGACTTAGGAGGAATTGGAGATACCTTGGGAACACTAGTTTGACCTTTATTTCCATTTCTTTGGTATGTAATGCCTTTATACTTGGCCATTTCTGAAATCTGTTGGGGTGTGGGCTTGGGCCCAAATTTTTCTGTTGCCTTATCAACAACATTATTCATGTAGTTTGCACTACTTTCCTATTCAACAAAATTCATCCAATCATACATGCCAACATTGTATTTCATACCACACATGTTAACTTGTTCATTCCCTTGATTTCCATAATCATCATCATAACAACCCTCAAGAAAAACTTAACAAGTTACTTCCTCATGAAATTCACCACAAGGCCTACAATAAGGTATGGAGTGATGATCTACCAAGTTGGTGGACTCAAAAGGATTAGGTGGCCTTTACTCATGTGGAGGAGGTCTCTTTGGCCATTTATCATTTGGCTTAGGGTGTTGTCTATGATTTTGAGACCTCTCCTTAGTAATCAACCTATTTTGCAAAGCATTGATCTGATTAGTATGGTTTATTTCCATTTGCTTAATTAGTTGGGTCAATTATTTAATTCCATCACTAGAAGACTCTTGACCCTCAACTTTCTTCTTCTTTTCATCATTTACCTTTGAAGAAGAACCTCTTGTAAGACCAAGATTGTTAGATTTCCTAGCATCTTGCATGTTCTTATCAATTTTTATAGCTAAAGCTTGTGCTTGCTTTAGAGTATGAGGATCCTTATCCCTTAAGGCATACCTCATTTCCCCTTCAAATGCCTCAATATAATAAATTAAGACTGCAGTATCTGAAGGTAAAATGTCAGCATGGAGACCCTTCACCAAGTTATTAAACTTAGTGTTAAACTCTTCCACAATATCATTTCTTTTTTATGACTAGAAGTAAGGGCATCTAGTTGGAATCTGTGTTCCTTTTGATCACCCCATCTTTTCCTAAATTCTTCCAATATTGCATGTGCTAAACTTGTTTGGATCAAAATCAGTAAGCCACTTTGCAACATCTCCTTCTAGTGAATACACAAATAAGGTCATTTTCACATCTTCTTCATCATGACCCCGACACCATCTCTCAACACACAGATTAAAATTCAAGATGTGGGATTTGGCACTAATAGCATTGTTTTCCTAAAAAGTAGGCAACTTATCAATAGCCTTTTCAGGAATCGTGTGAGGAGCACCTTTGATTGCTGCAAAATTCAAAGGCCTCAAAAACATACTCATGGTTGTGTTAGGAGTATTAGTGGGAGTATTAACAATTTGTTGATTATTAGTTTGGAACAAGTATTGGATATCAATGAGTGCTTCTTCTCCAAGACTTTCAAGTAGCCTCCTAGGAACAAGGCGATTTAGCCTCCTCCTATAAACCTTTTCAGGTTCAGGAAAAGAATAAATTAGTCCTTGTGAAGTGCTCCTAGTAGTATACTTGACAGATTTGTTCAATGGGGTCGCCACTTGGAAAGAAAGCAAACAAAATCAACCAATGCAAGTTCAAAAATTTAGGAACTAAAGTTTATTGTTTAGTTCTTAAAAAATAAGTTAAGTCGTTTTGACCAAGGATAAAAGACTTATCCCCGGCAACGGTGCCAAAGATGTTGTCATCCTTATACACACTTGCAAACGTGAGCTAAGTTCTATTCACTTAGTGTGTCCTTGGAGGCACAATGCCTAGGTTCGAAGCCCACACTGTCACTTTGACTTGAACCTATTTTGTCTAGGCTTACTCCTAGGGAAGCCAAGGGGGGTAGACCCTAGTTACTAGATGAGATTAACGTTATGTTCTAGGAGTTGGTTTAGTTAGTTACTATTAAATTTTTAATTAAAATAAAGTACTAAGGAGAGTGTTTCTCTTCCCTAGGCGCCTAAGGGGGAGAAAGTGCCTAATGTGGGTCCTAGTCAATTAATTTGTGAGATGCAAATTAAAAGATAACTTTATGACTAAAGTGAGGGTGAGTGNAGCCACCCATCTAATCTAATCTCAACCGTTAGATTAGAAAACCCCTCACCTTCACTCATGAGGTCGACTAGGGCAAGAGGGCGCACCCATTCTTGGGTAGTTCATTCATTTCTTGTTGAGAGAGCAAGAGAGAGCTGGGAGAGGTCGAGCTTGAGAAGAGAGACAACATTTGCTAAAGGAGAGCATGCATCCCAAGGCAAAGAGCAGCATGGATTTCAAGGCAGCAAGCAACAAGGAAGAACATGCCGTACTATACGGATTTCTGAAGGCCATACAGCAATAAATGTGCACAGAAATCGAGGTGGACAGTAGTTGTGTTTTTTTAGAGTATTGGCATGCTTTTCAAGGTTGTAGTACAACATTTCATTGGCACAAAAATCGAGGAAGGAGATGGGCACACTTTTCTGGGTGAGCAAAGTCCGTACAGTTCGTACGGACCTGCACAGAAATCGAGGGCTGTACCACAGAAAATTCTGGGCTCGTTTTTCAAGGTGCTGGCACATTTTTCAAGGAATTTTTTCCTGCTGGGTTTTTCATACAGTCTTGGCAGAATTTTGGGCACAAATTTTGAGACAGTCCGTACAGCATTAATTGTTGGGACAGCCGTACAGTTGTACGGATTTTTGGTTCAGAAATCGAGGAGCAAAGCTACAGGAATGTCCAGATAAGTTTGTGTAAATTTCTGAAGATGAATATGTTGTAAAAGAAATTTCTCAGAAGCTCAATAATAATAAAAAGCCCTCTCTCACTGGTTTTCCCCTTGTGGGTTTTTCCAGAGTCAAAGTTAGACCGAAAATTCTTGTGTGTAAATTTTCTAAGTTTTGCATACTGCTAAT
>JASDQU010246370.1:6269-16642 GCA_032191745.1 Picea mariana
CTTGCATTTTATTGATTTTCCATGCCATGCCTTGCCTTGCCTTGTTATTCCATATCATGTCTTTCCTTACCTTTCCTTGCCATTCCATTCCTTGCCTTGCCATGCCATGCCTTGACTTTCCATGCTATCACTTGCACTTCCTTGCCTTTCCATGTCACGCCTTGCCTTTTCATGTCATGTCATGCCTTACCTTGCCATGCCATGTTATGCCTTGCCTTGCCTTGACTTCCATGCCATGCCATGCCATGCCTTTCCATGTCATGCCATGCCATGCATTTTTCCTTGACATGCCATGTCTTTCCTTACCATGCCATGCCTTGCATTTCCTTTCCTTCCCATGTCATGCATTGCCTTGCCTTGCATTTCCTTGCCTTGCTTTGTCTTGCCTTGCCTTTCCTTTCCATGCCATTCCATTCCATACCTTGCCTTTCCATTCCATACCATGCCATGCCTTGCCTTGAATTTCCATGCCTTTCCTTGCCATGCCATGTCTTTCCTTGTCATGCCATGTCATTCCTTTCCTTGCCATGTCATGCCTTGCCTTACCTTGCCTTTTTATGCCATGCCTTGCCTTGAATCTTCATGCCATGTCTTGTATTTGCATGCCATGCCTGTCCTTTCCTTTCCATGCCATGCCTTGTCTTTCCATGCCATACCATGCCATTCCATGCCTTTCCTTGTGACGGGCTCCATAATTGGAATCTCTTATACCATCTTTTCCTTACTTTTAACCCCATTCCACTTACCTAGACCTTGTATCAATCCATTATTGTGCGGGATTTAGAATTAATGTGTTTTCATTATATTTATTTAGTACTTTACATGAATTTATGATTAAACATTAGAAGAAGATCATATTTGAATTTATCTTTGATTTCATTTGCAAATAAAATGTGTTAGACAGTTTGTTTTGTAGATTGTAATATCGCCATAGGATGTATTTTGGCTCGACAGTTGTTGCAACTCCAGAGTGTTGAAACTATGGTTCGAGAGTTGTTGCAACTCCCACGCAGTTGTTGCAACTCACATCAATTGATGCAACTCCTTACATCAATTGTTGCAACTTGCCACAAAACTATTCTACAGTACTACAACTCCTTACGACAGTTGTTGCAGCTCGCTAAGGAAATATTTTTTGTTGCAACTCCACCTATGTTGCAATTCACCCAAAGTACAATTGTTGCAACTGTCGTTGTTGCAACTCCACCTATGTTGCAACTCAGCTGGTGTACAATTGTTGCAACTCCACCTGTGTTGCAAATCGTCCAAGTAACCTTGAGCTATTGGAACCTTGAGCCATGCTATCACATATTTTTCATTTATGGATTTATGCAACAATAATATTAGTCCAAGAAAATCAAAGATACATAGATAATTTTGCAATTCCAAGACAAAATATTAGTTTGATTGGTTCACCAAGAATCTTGAAATTCTTAGGTAAAAGATCTTGGAAGTTATCTATTATTTTCTAATTGTTAGCCAAATATCTTGGAGTTATTCATTAATTGTTAATTGTTAGTTGGAAACTAATTATTGTTTGGGAAATTGTTGTAACCACTATGGATTTATTAAATCCATAAGTGGGTTTATTTAGATACCCATTATTTCTAGTTTCCATTAAATTTATGTATAAAAGAGAACATTCTCTCCATTATTCGGGGAGGACTCACAATGTCCTAATGATAATGGAATAATTCATTAATAGTTTATTTTTAATTTTAGTTTTATAATTTTAGTAGTTTGTGATTTAATTAATTCATTTGATTTATTTCCTTTACATATTTGTAATAGATTAATTCCTTTTGATTACTTTAATTAATTCAATTAATTCATGTTGTAAGTGTTGATATAGAATAGTATCAACACTCTGTTCTATGGAGGAGGGACCCACTCCAATAGAACAGAGTGTTGTGTAGCTTAGGTAGTTTTCATTAATTTCTCATTGTGTGATTTAATTATGAGAGTTGCTAATTATCTGTTGTGTGATTCAATTCATTTATGTTGTTAATTATTCAGGAGGGATTGTATTTATTTAATATTACAATTCATTATTCATAGAGGATTGTATTTCATTTTGTTCTTAACACGAGATTGCAATTGTTGTTCGGAGTAATGACAAGGATTAGGCTTTGATTTCGAGGAATCAGTTAATTTCTTTTCCAACAAGTAGTTAATTGAAATTTCCTTTTAGCATGTGTGAATTATTTTCAACAAGCATGGTGTGAATTTCGATTTTTGCGAGTAATTTAGAGTTTCAATTCTACAATTATTTTTATTGCACATAGTTGGGGTTTCTTCGAGAAACAATTCAATCATATTCCTAATACCTACAGTTGGTGTAAATTTCCTCTCCCAACATAGTAGTTAGTATATTTACTTTTTTGCAAATGTGACATTTACTTTCCTATATATGTATTTACTTTCCAACAAGAGTGATTTACTTTCGTGCATGTGTGTTTACTTTCTTGAAAGTGTGATATTTCAATTCCTGCAAGTGTGATTTACTTTCCACAGTTTGTAGAACCTTTCCAGAGCTTGAGAATTGTCTATACTTTGACCACAAAAGTAATCATTGATACTATGGATACAACACATAGAAACAATATTTGTTCCTTCATATAAAGTGCACGCCAGTTTGCAAGTTATATACAAGCCCTGGATTGATAATTAAATGCACAATTTTTTTAGTTGTCTCTATGAGATATTAGAAAGGTGATTAAAAATACATGTCACCTTGACATGCCTTTCCTTGTCTTGCATTTCCTTTCCTTGCCTTTATTTTCCTTGCCATGCCTTTCCTTGCATTTCCTTTCCTTTCCTTGCCTTGCGATGCCATGCCATGCCATGACTTTCCATGCCATGCCTTGCCTTCCCATGCAATGCCTTGCATTTCCTTGTGTTGCATTGTCTTGGCTTGCCTTGCCTTGCCTTGCCTAACCACAATTCATCTAAAAGGTACTTTCTTTATGATATTCATAAAACTAATTGTTTGTAAAAATATAGTTATTTTCATTGTTATAGAGAATTTATTTTCCTTTGAGTCACCCACAAGAAATTTATCTCTATAATGATAAACACCATTAAATTGTTTTGAAATTCAACTAACCTCTAATAAATTTGTTTTCAAGTTAATTTAATAAAAAAATAATGGCATTCGTGCTTAAAACCTTTTTTTTTCTTAAAAAAAATAATGATTGTACTAAATGAACAAGTTTAATACCTAAAAATTACAATCAAAGGATTCATTAGGCATGTAATTGTACAACTTGTTATCCCATCTATCTTAGATCAAAATACTTGCATGATAATTTCAATGTTATTACATAAGCTCTCTTTATTCCTATATCTTAGGTATATTCATAGTTGTGAAACATGGATTATCATAATTAATAGGATTTACATAGAAAGGGATGTCACTAAATAGGTTTATGTTCCATCCTTATGGTGTAGTCTCATTACACTATTGATCCATAATTTCTTTCGGATTGCATGAAAAAAATCATAACTTCAAGGCCTTATTTAAAATCAAAGAAATAAAAAATAATCTTTCAACTCAATAACTTTTATAACAAGATATATAATGTAGACCTAGACCTAGAACTAGACCTTGCCTATCCATGTCTAGCCTTGCTTACCCGTGTCATTTCTTGTCTTGACTTGCCTTGGGTTGTCTTGCATGGCCATACCTAGACCTAGACCTATACCTAGATATTTCCTTGTAATGCCTTATCTTGCCATGGTCTAGGTCATGGTCTATGTCATGGTATAGGTCATGGTAATGGTGTGGGTCTAGGTCTAGGTCATGATTTAGGTCTAGGTCTAGGTATATGTCATGGTAATGGTTTAGGTCTAGGTCTATTGCCAACATCTCCCAGAATGACTTGAGGAGGCGAGTTGCAACTCGCAATAAAAATCCAACTAGGCCTCATATGGATGAATTTTTGATTGCATTGGATCTGAGGCCCTAGGTTTCATCTAGTGGGGCCCCTTCAATGTCATTCTTTTTCCTAGAAAAGGGTATGTTGGAGGATCTCCAGAGCTAGGGTTTTTTCGAAGTGAGGCACAGTATACTTCCTGAACAAGAGGTCGATTTTCAAGGACATTGTGTCAGGAGATTGTGGGTAACATGGTCACATGGCCCTTGGCCAAAAAAATGTATGAAATTATAGAACTTCGTTATGCTACTCAATTTGGATTTTATGTCGCTGAACCAAATTTCCAAAATGTCCCTAAATGGCTTGAGAAGGTGAGTTGCAACTCATGATAAAACTATAGCCTTGACTTGGATGGATAAACCATTAATTGAATTGGATCTGAGATACCGAGTTTCATCTAGTGATGCCCCTTCTCTATCATTTTGTTTCCTAGAAAAGCGTTTGTTGGAGGATCATCAGAACTAGGGTTTTGTTAAATGAGGCACAATGCAATTTATGAACAAGAGGTCGATTTTCAAGAACATTGTCTCAGGCAATTATGGGTAGCATGATCACATGGGAATTGGAAAAATAGACATGTGGGATCTTATGGAACTCCATTATGCTTCTCGGTTTCTATTTTATGCTTCCGGGCCAAATTGCCAACATGTCCCTGAATGGCTCTAGGAGACCAATTTCAACTTGTGATAAAACTCTAACTGAGGCTCAAATGGACGAACCATTTATTTCATTAGATCCTGGGCATTAGTTTTCATATAGTGGGGCCCCTTAATTATCATTTCATTTCCCAAAAAAGTGTTTTATGGAGGATCATCGGAACTAGGGTTTTTCTCAATGAGGCAGAGTGCAATTTCTAAACAAGAGGTCGATTTTCAAGAACACGGTATCAGGTGATTGTGGGTGGCGTGGTCATGTGGGCCTTGGCCAAACAAAGGTGATGAACCATTTGTTGCATTGGACCTAGGGCATTGAGTTTTAGCTATAAAGGCCCCTTCACTATCATTCCATTGCTCGAAGAATATTTTGTCGGAGGATCATGAGAACCAGGGTTTTTCTCAATGTGGCACAATGCAATTTATGAACAAGAGGTTGATTTTCAAGAACATTGTGTCGAGTGATTGTGGGTGGTGTGGTCATGTGGGCGTTGGCCAAATAGATGTGTGGAAGCTTATGAAACTCTATTATGTTTCTCAGTTTGGATTTTTTTCCCCTAGACAAAATTGACAACATGTCCTTGAATGGCTTGAGGAGGCCATTTTCCACTCGCGATAAAACTCTACCCAGGAATCAGATGGATGAACTATCAGTTGCATTATATTTGGGGCACTAGTTTTCAGCTAGTGGGGCCCCTCTATTGGTGGAGAAAGGCATGGAATGGAAAGTCATGGCATGGAAAGGCAAGGCAAGGAATGGAAAGACAAGGCATGGAAAGGAAAGGCATGGCATGGAATGACAAGCCAAGGCATGGCATGTCATTGAAAGCCAAGCCATGGCATGGAAATTCAAGGAAAGGAAAGGCATGGAATGGGAAGGAAAGGCATGTCATGGAATGGTATGGCATGATATGGCATGGCATGGAAAGGTAAGGTAATTCAACGCATGGAATGTCATGACAAGACAAGGCATGGGATGGGATGACAAGGCAAGGCATGGCATGGCATGGAAAGGAAAGGAAAGGAAAGGCATGGAGAGGAAAGGAATGGAAAGGTAAGGAAAGTAATGGCATGGTATGGCATAGCAAGGCAAGGAAATTCAAGGCATGGCATGGAATAGCATTGAAAAGAAAGGCATGACATGACAAGGTAAGGCATAGAATAACATGGCAAGGCAAGAAATGGAATGGCAAGGCAAGGCATGAAATGGAAAGGCATGGAATGGCAAGGCAAGGCATGGCGTTCCTATGTCGTGCCATTTTTAATAGGCCGCGAGAGTGATTTGTGCCCATTTGCACACATCATGTGTTGTTTTTTTATCCTAATTGAGAAAATAGAGAGGAGGAGCAAGGACAATATATTTCCATCGTGTTCCAGTCAAGCCAGGTATGCTTGATTTCTCTTCTTTTCATCCCACTCTAGTACTTTTTAATTTGATTCAATTAATTTAATCTATTCTAAAAGAATCTAAATTATATAAATTTTTAATCTTATAGATAATTCTCATTTAGAAAATTTAGAGTCACCTCTTACATTATCTAAAATTTTCCCTTTAAAAGCAACTATGGATAATTTACAAGAAATATGATTACTTTATGATTTTTTTAATTTCTTAAAATATGTATTGATGTTTTTTGTAATTTTCTATTTTAAATAAAGAACCCAACCTAATTTATATGACATTCCTTATTAAATTGTATAAAATATTATAAAATGGAACTTGTAGACAATGTAAACCTCCCACAACCAGACCAGGGCAAGGAAAACCCCAACCCACCACAACCACCCAACATAATCACACATATTGATGAGGGGTTGGCCACATTTAGAACACTTGTAAATGAATCAATGGGGACAAGAGAACCTAGAAGAGAGTCCTTGACCACTTCATTGGACGTCATTTAGAGGTCCATTACATGTTACCAAAGGAAATTAACTTCTATTTCTGAATATAGGGCTCGAATGTTAGAGTTTTATAGTATTGGACTAGATAGAAACCAAGTTAGAGACTTGGGTATTTCAAAACAATATTTGATGTCTCTCTTTGTTTATCCTTAAACTATACAAAAAAAACCTTTCACCAAGAAACGCATTTGTATGGAATAATGTATCCACTTGTATTTTAATGATAACTAGATGGATAAGTGGTTCATGGTATTTTATAAACCTCCCTACAATAACATGGAGGTGCTGTTATATTTTTTGAGAAAATTACGGGTAGAATTTATTTTGGGTCACCATGTGAACTACTTCAACATTGGTAACTTCTAGGGGGTGGGTCGACGGTCTGCACAGGACCGAGAGCATGTTATGCATGATCCCATGTTAGTACCTCACCCCTCTAGGAAAAGGCCTAACCCCCCTACCCAACATCCTCTCGTTGCAAAGGGCTTGCAACAAGTATAGATAGCTCTATCATCCTTGACTTGGAGTCTAGGTTTTGTTGCACTATCTCAATAGGAGGTGCATGTTAGTGAATTTGATAGAGGAGTCATATCTTCAACCCCTATAACAGAGTGTAGTGAGGAGAGGACACATGGACAAATCATTTTTTCATGTGTGCCTCACGGATGCTCGAGTTGTAGGAAGTCTTTCTATGGGCCTATGGAGGCTAGTGGACACCAGAGCTTCATGGAGGAGGTTACTATATTAACCATCTCGATGTTCTTCATTTTTATATATTAATATAGTATTATGTGTATTTATTTCGATATTTTATTGTATGATGTTTTGCAGTTGCTACACCCGTACAGTAGACCCTCTACATCAATAGATGCATCAATGTCTATCTCCACCACTAATGCAGTAGTAGATACAACCTTATCATTCTATGTATCACATACATAGGTATGTGTCACATTTGATAAATTCATCATATCATTTCTTTATTTTCGGGAATCCTCAAATTTATAATGTTCTTGTGTTTCTACATGTTGTGGGACTAGGAAGTGTTGAGAAATGCCCACCTGGGATGGAAAAGTCACTTACTTCACATGTATCATGTGTTGATTTAAATCTTGTTTAAATCTCAAATCTATTGTATTTATGTTGTTGAATTTTACTATTTGGTACTAATAACAATATTTTTTTAATATGTATGTAGGTTGCTAATATTTTTTCCAGTTACATTACTAGTCCATTCCTTGGGCAGTTGGCCACATAGTTTGTCTTACCTATTTCTAGGCCAAGCGTTAGTCCAACACTTATACAACCAATGGGAATTCATCATCGCCCACTCTAGTGATATTTATTATTCCATGCATCCTCAATGGATGCACCCATAGGACACCCATCTACACCACCTCTTCCATCGCATCCATCCACAATGGATGCACCTATATGTCACCCACCCTCATCACCATTTCCATCTACGCCATCCACCGAGACTACCACAGTAGATGTTTCCTTAGATAAGGTTGTAAATTCAAGCACTCCACCTGCCAACGACTCTCCATTCATGCCCGAGATATTCATGGTGAGATAATGTGTTTATGAGCAATATCTATGTATCATGAATGGAACTTATTTTATGCATATTTTTTTAAATTTCATGATTTCATCCTTGTAACTGACGTGGGGTGGCAGCACTGAGAGATTATGGTCACGAAGAAGGGTAACACCCTCACGATTGTCAGTACCATCTGTGATGAGTTATCTTATGTTGAATTACAACATATCATTTTGTAAGTCTTTTAATTCATTGTGGAAAACAACTTATAACATTTTTTTTTCTTTGTGCATTGTCTGAAACATGAACCACGCCTAGGTGTGAAACCACTCGAGGTGCTTCTTCGAGTAAGAGAAGAAATATCGATTTCAAGGATTCTCCTAAGGGTGGTGAGGGTGGAAGCGGTCAATGAGTGACCAATGACTTAAATTTTGTATCTAGGCCACAATATGGTTTATTTTTATGTTAGGGCACTTACTATTGTTTTGTGTATTGGGAACTGTTACACGTCAAAATTCCTCACTTAGATAATGTCCCATTATCATTATCATAAGTGTCACAAGTGTATCACTTTTGTCGCAAGTGTCGCAAACATCGTATTTTCATCCCGCATATGTCGCATTGTGGACGACACCATAAGAACACTTGGTACACCCTCTAAGACTTGTTAGAAGAGGAAAACACATCATTTGGCAAAGCTTACAAATATTTTTCCTTGAAGAATGATCATCTTAAATGAATTTTTGGAGATTAGCGCTCCCCTACTCACATGTAGGGAGTGCTAGCACTCATTGCCCACTTAGCAAGGAGTGTTATAGTGCTATGTTTCCATCTTTGAGGGAGCGTTGATTGGTTGAGATAATATTGGGGAGGAATCCCCCTTATCTCTAAGGACAGCTAGAAAGAATCCAAGTTGGTTTGGCTCGAATCCAAGTTAGAGGTTGTATCTGAGGGAGATACCACAACTGATGGAGTCATATCCTCAACTTATTCCAAAGATGACTAAGGTGGTTGAGCCTCTCAAATCCTATTAAAGGAGGCATTCTCATGGTAAAAAGGGGGAGAATATCAATGAAAAGTATTGTCATTGTGATCATGGATCTTTCAAGCAAGGGGTTGGACAAGGAGGACTTGGTGAGGATGTTGCACCTGCATCTACAAATTGTAAGTACCTTGTTATTTTCTCATTAATATATGCTTGGTCTATTTCCTTAAAGTTTGTGTATGATTTCATAGGCTTGTGTCTTCTTGATAAATCTAGTTTAAACTAATCTTGGTAGAATAAGAAGCATGCATTGTCTTTGTTGTCTATTGAATTGCAGAACTCATTAAAGGGCTTGAATATAAAGTTCATCCTGGACCGACATTGGACAAGCTTCAGAAAAAGGTACATCATGCTTTCTTCCTCTTTTTCCTTTGACTATTTTAGCTACAATTAAAGGAATGTCAATGTTCAATGTTATCATTTTTCTATCTTAGTCATAGGGGTCTAGGATCCAAGAGGAAATTCACCTGTCCATAGGGGAATTTTCCTACAACAAAAATTGGTGACTATATTGGGGATTGAAGGTTTCAATTTTGGTTTATTTCCTTGTTCTTGCCTTATCTTTTGCTCATCTTCAGATCCTGTTAGTTATATTTTTCTTTGTTATACATTTGTTATTAGTCCCGAAGTCATCTCACACAGACTAATGATCAATCCTTCCTAAGTTTTTATTTTCTGGGCTAATTCTTTTTCATTCTCAGAAACCCGCGCCCTTCTTCCTTTACATATAGAGCATTGATTTCAGTATCAACACTCCCCTGCAGTGCTTTAGGGAGAATTGTAGCAGTCTGGTGATGATACAACTAGAGCACCGATTTTTCTCTCTTTTGAAAAATTGTTGGATACCTGTGCTGGATGTGATTTTTCGGGTTCTTCTTTTTCTCAAGATTTGTTATGTCAGCTTGTGTCTTCTATAAATCTTGCAACTTGGTTATTTATAAGGTTTTTTTTTATCTTTGTTTGGATTTTTTTTTAAATTATTTCCTTGATTTTAAATCACTCTTTTTCTTCGAGATTTTGAGTTCATTTTTTATGCTTTCTCATTCATATGATCATTTGAAGGTTATTACAAGGAAACCCAGAGATATTTGTACTATTCCAATTGGTCTTTGATCTTTTTAACTTTACAAGAAAATTTCTTAAGTGATTTTTGTGATTTTCGCTTTCTTTTTAAAAAGTTTGGATATGTTTTTACTTCTTATTTAATTTTTGTGAGAGTGTTCTGCAATAGTGAAACCTTTTTGGCATAAGAAGAATTAAGTTAAATCAATTCATATTCATATTCAAACAAA
>JASDQU010246371.1:0-12603 GCA_032191745.1 Picea mariana
TATATTGTAATTGGCAGCAATCGTGTCACCTTTGAACATAACACAAAGTTATTGAGTCCTTGCGTCATCATAATTTTGGGTTTAGCATGGCCTTAGGAAGTTGATCTCATTATAGAATTTTCTCTACCGACTGGTTAATATTCCACTCACTATAGAGAACATTATGGATGCCTCCTGCATCTAGTTGTCACATCATTAACTCTATGCTGCCAGAGTCCACCATATGTCTCATGCTCTTGTTCGAAGGAAGTCTATCAACCTATGTCAGCCACTCCTCAAAAATATTGACTTTGCATATCGGCCATACCCTCAGTTTGTCTCAGAATCACATGATACTTTGGTGTTATGATGCACCCTGACCCTACTCTCATCATTGGTAGGTCACCTTGAAACCAGCAACCAACATTTCATCATGGGTTGTTGACTGGGTGGTTTCCCTTGTGTTCGACGACAAGACATCTATTCACAATTTGGGATTCATGTAGTTTCTTGGATGCCATTAGCCTTATTGGTGGTTTCCTCTCCTTTGTCAGCAGTTTTCATCATTGTCTGCTATTCAAAGGGTCTTTTTCATGTACCGCTTGTATTTTGCACATGCAAAAGATGCACAGGGTCATTGGTTTGTGAACATGTTCTTCGTCCGATATCCACCAAATCATGAAGCTCCTGCTTTGTTCCTCGTGTTGACTAATGAGAGATGCCTAAATGCTCTCCTTTCAGTGGGTCTCTTTCCATCAACTTCATCTCATGTATTCTAGATACGAGACCTAGAGTTTTATGAGTACCTTGAGGCTTGAAGTCATTAGTGGTAGGATCTCTTGCCATTGACAGATGGGAATACATCAATGTCTCCTGATCAATGGATCTCTCAAGTGTTCGACACCAGCTCCTTTATTCACATTTATAGAGATGTACTTGGTGCCTTGATACCTACTTTCTTCATTGGTAGGTTGTCTCACTTTTGTTAATGGTATACCTCAATGACCGATAATCAAACGATGTCTCATTGTGTTCGACCTCAACTCATTTATTCACATGATGTAGACTTGCACCATTGATGGATCGTATTGAATACTTGAAGACATCACTTTGTGGATGCATATTTCTTGAGTTGTTGCTTCCATTTCATTGGACCAGTACCTATTTAACTTCAGCGATCATGGGAGACTAGATTGTACTCCATGGTATACAGATATCTTCAAATTGATTTTGAGACTAGTTTCACTGGACCTTGTTCATGACTATAACAACTATTGGCATGTAACCGCATTTATACTTGCCTACTCATGGACATGAACACTTGTTGGTATATTTTCCACATGGATCTGCATTGTATTCTTGGTAGCCATGTATGCAAAATCAGTACATAATGTAATGAGCAATTGAATTCATCCAGTTGGTTCTCTACCAGTCCACTTCTGGGTTATTTATAATGTATTTCATCCATCACAGATACTCCTATGATTTCACACATTAGGGGGCATCTGTTATAGCAAGATTTGCCTCACCATTTCTATATTGTACAGAGGGCCTTTTTCCATTTCCCTATGCAAACTTATCAACCCCTTTTTGATAAATCCAGAGCCAAAAATATATATTTTTCCACATATATGCTCCCTAACTACTTTTCAAGGTGCATATATGCTTGTTGCTCCACTACAACTCGCATATATCGAGATTTGTGCTAGAAAATACAAAATTAGGTCGGGTTTCCATGTCACGAAAAAATATCTCTGATATTTTGCCTTCCATATACTGGAAACGTTCCAAATCGGCCCTTCAGTTGCATTCTGGAGGCTATAAGAGAACAATTTCGAGCTATGGAAAAAGAGGAGAAAGCATTCAACTTTGAGAGCAAAGTTACTCTGGAGAAATTACTTCATATTGAGTCTGCATCCCTTTGTCCCTCAAGTCTGAACACAGTTTTCATCCCCCAAGCTCTTTCCTTTTTGTCGAGAGGACCTCATTACCTCTTTGCTATGAGCTTGCCTTTGGTGGAGGATTGAAGTGGTGGAGACCCAGTTGGAAGGAACTTTGTTCCTTGATTTCGAACTGTGCCGACACAGAAATATGTAATGTTGATACTTTTTTTGATCAATTATTAATAGAAATACTCCTTTCCCGTCCTATTGATATCTTGCAAATATATGATTATTATCCATGGACATGTTTGTAATGTTTATTATTGGATTGTGATGTCTGATATTCTAACTCATTTTATATATTGTCACTATATACTTGCATCGCTTGTTTGTTGAGAACTTTTTGCAGGTGTAAAGCTTTGGGGAAAAGTGCTCAAAGGTGGAACGACATCAAACAATTGGATCGAGGTAGGCTTCTTCCTCATATTGCACATTAGTTTATATAACACATGTTGGAATTGAGTTGATTTCTGCAGTCATACCTGTCTGTTGTGGTTTACCCTTGGCCATAGAGATTTTTTCCCTTGTAACATCAGTAAATAAAGGATCATAAGCTAAGCATTAAAACCTAATAGAATAGTACAATATTTTGATTGAAAATATATATCGTTTAATCATTATAACTATTATAGTATTGCCTGGAAAATATAACATTTAATCAATATAAACATTGAAAGTACAATTAGATATAACCAAAACATTTAATCAAAAATACAGTCAAATATATAACAGTTAATCAAATACAGTCAAATATAACAATACAATCAATATATAACATTTAATCAAATGTATTACACAAATGCATTGTCATTAGAGCAGGACACGGTGTATTTAGGGATACAACTTGTCTTGTCATCAAATGCATTTCATGACTACCATTAATTATATTGAAGACACAATAAATACCCTTCTTTCCACTTAACCGAGAATCAACATAACACAGGCTCAACAGAAATATTTCGATTTCTCTCCAAGAGCATCTTGCTATCAACAACTTCAACGAATTTAAAAGCAGAGAAAAATAAAAAGCGCAGTCATGGGCATTAAACAACAATGCAATCAAATAATCTAACACGCCTTCAAGGATACAGGTGGGAACGCTGTACAAATGCACCATAATGGATTTATTATTCACCGTCAACAGTAAATAAGAAAACAAGATACACACATCGGTAGACGCAGTACACAAATGGTGTCAATTCGAGCCCATTCAACCGCAATGCACTCAAGATTAAATGGAAATATGTGGTCATTCCAACAATGGAACAGACAACAATTAAGGGGAAAAACGTGGTCAACCAACAATAAAACTTAATCAACTTAAAGGAAATTCAATGTGATACTTAACAAAAATTTATGGTCATTAATCAACAATAATAAAATCAATGCAATCTGTTCAGGAAGGGATACATAAGTTTGTTGAGATTAACCATTTGATTAAAAAGGACCAGAAGTAAAAAAAAAAGGGGGGGAATTTGTTGTACACACATAAACATTTGCTACAATAAATATTCTCTACACAATAAACATTCGTTATACACAACAGTCGCTACAATGATTATTTGATGTACCTACATAACATTCTCTATACCAAGAACATTCGCTAACATACAATGAACACGATCAATAATATCAGAGTAGGAGGCAACCATTTGTGCTGACGAGAGCCATCTTAGACCGACTGTTGATAAAAGCAGGGAAGATACAGGCTTCATAATTATATCTTAGTTTGAGGAGGTGAAAGGTGAGATATGGATGTGCATCTTTCGACGTGCATGTAGCAATAACCGAGTGGATAAGATTTGAAAAAAAAAACAAAGGTTAAGCAATGGGAAACATAGACTTCTTCAATACTCAAAATTTGTCAACGAAATTCTATTTTACACCATTTACACAGAAGCAGGAAGCTAGGGATAAGGAATTCATCTTTCCTTTGCCTGGGGTACCCAAGAAAAATGCAGACAGGGATACCAAATAGAACGTAGACAGTGATAAAAAAAATGTTTTTCAATGAATTAAAAGCATAAAAAAAATCACAGCCCCAGGCAAAAAAAAATGTAGACAAGGACCAATAATTCATATTTCAATGAATTAAAAGAATACAAAAAACATCATAGGACAAGTGAGGGTAAGGACCGTCAACACGAGGGAAACCACAGGAAAAATCATTCTCAATTATTTTAGGTGCAGAAGTAAAACACAAGGAACGAAGATGTACAAGGTGCAAGGTAAACGTTCACCGGAAACACCTTGACCATAGTCAATGGGAACAACCAACAGGGGTAGACAACTGGTAGGAACATCCTTTGCTCATCATCCACACATAGAAAAGTAGGGCATTGAGATCCATAGGTCTATTAATGTTGAAGCGACGATCATAAATCAGGCTCCTGGCCGACCTCTCAGACACAGACTGATGACTTAGGGATGAGGGAAAAAAGAAACCACAGTCAATGAAATCAATAAAACTTAGTATGGTCAAGACATGCAAGGATCGAGGGCATGCGAAATCAATCATCATCAAGCTAAGGTTGGGGGGGGAATTTTGGTCATCATCTAGAACGCTAAGACTATCATATTCTTTATTTGATCAAGCATACAAAATTGAAGCATAAATCATACCAACAATCTACCATGCAGAAACAAAGGAAGCGTATTGTTGCCTAATCGCTCGCTTTGAGTTGATGTCCCACACGCTCCATGCAACTCCCTCTTGCCGACCGACGAGACTTCACCAATACCTCTCATCCAACGATAGGGGTACTCTTCTTCCCCCCTAGCCCCCCGAGATGCAAAGGGGCCATGCACACTAACCAAAGAATCAACTAGCTCCCAACTCACCTTACAAGGCCGAGCTACCACTCCTCACTAAGATGGGTATACCAACTCCAACAAAATAAGTCAGTCAAGTATAGATTTCTGCAGTGTAACGTTACACAAAACAGAAGAGATCATTCCTCCTTCTCCTCCCTTGATTATACAGAGTTTTGAACTCCTTCACCTTCCCAAAATCACAATTTAATTAATGTTTAATAAATTAATTCCTAAAAATCCTCCCTGTACAAGTGTTACCCATCCCCTTCATTCCTCCATAAATTAATTTTTTTAATTAATTAACTACCCCTCTTTCCCTCACCCACCTTGAGTCACTCCTAGAATCGCTCCCAAGTGTCCCCAAATTCCCTTACAGGTTTTAATGACTTTCCCCATTATTAATTTGCTAGTTCAGTTTAAAAAAGAAATTTTTTAAATGGTAGATACCTTACTAAGTTGGACTAACTGCTTTTTCCTAGAGTTTCCCCTTTCTTTTAAGGTTTCCGCTTTTTCCTAGTTTCTTAATTATTTTAGATTTCCCCCTTTTCCCTTTTTAAATTAAACTCAAAAAGGCATGTGCAGAAACTTACCCTTTTTCCCCCTTTTTAATGAATTAAAATTTTAATTAGCATAATAAAGTAAAACAATCATTCCCCTTTTCAAGTTTTATCCCAAAAGGTTTTTTTTTATAAATCACTTTAATTGCTTAACCCCTCCTTGTCACAAGGTTAAACAAGATTATATTTATTTTATTTTTTAATTATTATTATTATTTTATTTTTTATATATGTTTATGTTTTTTATTATTTTTTTTTTATAAAAAGGTAAAATTTTACCACTAGCAAAGATTAGACCTAGACCTTGTTTTCCTAGGCTGGGCAACACATTTTTTTATTTTTATTTTTTAAGGAAAAGTTTTCAAATCTTCCTTAACACTTTATTGTTCTAAAGCCATATAGGTTTATCCAATTTTTAACTAACCATGTGACGTGCCCTTCAAGACGTACTAGGTGCTCCAAGGGTGCCACTTGCCTCCTATTTCTCTTGTGTGATATGCCCTTCAAGACGCACCATGTGCTCCAAGGGTGCCACTTGCCTCTTTCCATTTTTATTGCGCGACGTGCCCTTCAAGACACACCACATGCTCGAAGGGTGCCACTTGCCTCTTGATTGACTTGGTAGACATAAAAAAACTCTGGAGTCAATACTCCACCAGGTGATCTTGTGAGAGACTAAGGGCCTCTAAGGAATGAGACCCCTACCTTATTGTGCACCCCTTAGAATCATTGTGAGCGGTTGTCACAGTCTTCCCTCATGACATCGTGGGTCCTCTCAAACTAGGTAATCGTTAACCTACAATTCGAGCGACGACGGGAGTGCTAGTAGGCTATGGCAGGGCTGCTATCCACACCTCTCCCTCATCATCTCTACTAGTCGTGCTTGACCCCTCTACTCCACATGTGAGTCTGGTCGGCAAGCTATCGTCAGCCTGCATCATCAACGAATCATGTCAGAATTATATATCCCTATCATATCATCTAATCAGATGCACTAATAACACATATAAGACAATCAAACCCCAATAGTTCACTCCCCGAATCGATCCGGAGTCCAAGGGGTCCCATCGATGCCTTTGCATCCTTGAGGTCTTAAATCCTGCACACTCAGTAAACCGAGTCAATAGCACCTGTCTATGTCAATGCAGAAAAACAACATGTCATCAACCCATAATGCCTCATAATCAAAAATCAAAAGTTTAATAGCATAATAATCCGGATCACTTGTGAGCAAGCATCCTCAAAGAATAAGTTTGTTCAGTGCATGCCAAAGCAGGATGTTACAATGGGCATGGAACCTGATTATACCAACCTACCGTCCAATTATTATGGGGCTGGTAAAAGATGAACATATGGTCAAAAATGGGCATATCGAAATGAAACATTGCAAAGGCCTCCATGACCTTTAGTATCTCATCCAACATGGGAACTTTCCTCACATTCATAGTTGTGAGCTACATAAGATGTTGGCAAGGAGGATAGGGATGCAATCGGAGAAAATTTGGAATCAATTTTTTATGGTGTTGATGTTGGTTTGAACCGTCAGAGAGAAGAACCCAATTCTCGAGCCACTTTTGTTTACAAAATAGATGAGGAGATGGATTCCATGTCAGTATAAGATCTTAAGGAGTATGCAAAATTTTTCCGTAATGGTTGGAAGGTGTTAATTTAGAATGATGAACCGAACATCGGATTGGTATATGTTATAGTTAGTAAATTTTGTATGCATTTGAGGATATTTTTCTTGTAGTTATAGATCTAGATACATATCATTGTATCTTTAGAAATAATTGAGTTGTTATTTTCATTAATTGCAGTTTAGTCATATGTTAAATGAATCTCCAATAAATAGGGGACTTGATTCCACAAGTTTAAATTTGGATGGGTTGAATCGGGTACATGTGTTTTGTAATATCCACATATGAGCACTTTAGTTGTCCAATCTCCAATATTTTGAATAATCAACAACATGAAATTTATGTTTTTGTATTAATGTGAACACAATGAATCTTAGATTTAGTTCTTGGTTGTGTTGTTCATAGATCCCTATTCCATCCCCTACTACTTGGGCAGGCTTTTCCCAATTCTCATTAGGAGAGTTTGAAGAGGGTGGGAGTTCAGAGGTATCATTGCATGTTGAAAATAAATTTAGTTATATATGAAAATTGCAATGTCATTTAAATTATTAATTTAAAGGAAAATGTATTAAATAATATATAATTTATTGAATCTTAGGGTATGGTGGGTAAGACCGTGACTCAACCGACCATCTGAGTGCCATCCTCTTGTGTGCTTGATGATATTCAGGTTGGCACATCACATGTATTACATGTTTCAAAATTTAAAACTACAATTTAATGTGTTAAAATCAAATTTAATTTTCAAATGTACAGATTTGAAATGTGTTATAGGGTAATGTGGAGAAGAGAGTGCCTGAGAGTGTTCTTGAACAAAAAGTGGAGAAGAGAGTGAGGGAGATTGGGACTGAGGAGGATGCATCTATTCATGATGATTCTTAAATGTATGTACAATGCAAATTAGTGAGTTTTAATTTGTTTTTATGTTGGGCCTTTTATATATAAGTGCTCAAGCTTATTTTTGTTGAATATGTTTTTTTTTTTTTTTTTTCTTTACTTTTAAAAAAAATAAAAATTGATCAACTTTTTAGCTAAGCATTTCCTATTCATAGAAGGGTTACTCAAATAGTGTCTATATAACTTTTCAACACTTTGATCAATTATTTTGAAATATATAGAACTCCTATATAAGCATATCATCATCTAAAATTGTACATTCAATCTTATTTATGTTTACATCATGATGCAGACCTAATTTTGAACTTGAGAATTTGATTATTTAAGAAAAGACTCTATCCCACATCAAAAAAGGGGAAGTTTCTAAATTATCTTCGATTGCATTCCTTTCCTTTTTGTCCAAGAATGGCATAATATGGAGATTTGTGTTTTCTACATACAACGAAGTGCATTCCTTCTTGGGGTATTGTCAAACTCTTAACTAATTTCTTACTAACCACAAAAACCAACATTTGTAGATTTACAAATAAGATATGTATGTGCATGATCTCACTTATCTTTAGATCATGATGAAGGCATATTTCAAAGAGCATTTGATTATATGTAATACGAATACATCCCATGTAGAAAGATGAAAGAATTAAATGGTTTTTGAGGACTGACTTAATATATGTGAAGATTTGTGGTCTTTGCTTGTACATGAAAGATTATATGAGAACATATATTCCACCATAGAAAGAGGAGATAAGTGTTTTCTGGGAGAATAGTTTTTAATATGGAGATTTGTGAACTTTCATAGATACAAGTATTTTCTTGGAAGAATGGCTTAATATGGAGATTTGTGAGTCCTTTAATTTGAAAGGGAATTTGAGGGCATTTGATTATATGAGAACATATATTCCACTGCAAAAGAGGAGATATGTATTTTATTGGAAGAATGGATTAATATGGATATTTTTGAACTTTCTGTATACATGACTGAATTTATTTTCAAGGTATCATCTAACTTTGAACACTAAAATTGGTTACCAAGAACCCAATTTTTCTCTTTAAAAAATTACTAAATAAGGTTTTGCATTGTTTAGATCATGTATGTTTAATATGGAGAGTAACTATTTTGGAAGTTTTGAAACTTCATGATGTAAGTTTGGTTTTAAAAAAAGGCCAAAAAAGTATAATAAAAAGAGAGCGATAATCTTAAATCTGTGGAACTCTGGTTGGGTATGTTATTATTTCTTATTGTTTATTGTTTATTTAGTTAAATATCTTTAAAATATTTTCTAATAAAGTATATATGTTAATATGTGTTATTGGTTTTTATTTTTATTGTTTTTAATTGTTACAGATGTTTACATTATATTTTGTGGAAAAGATCTTTACATTATATTTAGTGGAAAATGAGCATGTTGGAAGATAGAACTTAACTCTTTTGGTATGTATGTCATTTTTTCTTTAATAGCAACTTGTTTTATTTATCGAAAATGGTATGTATATATTTTGTTTTAAATTTGTAGATATATTTTATTTTAAATTTTTAAATTTTAAATTCGACAAATGTTTTATTTTGCAGGTATGAAGTGATCTATCTTAAAGTGATTGTTTAGAGTCCAGAATTTTGGAGTTAAATGTTTTAATTTCCTCTTATATTTTTTTATTAGCCTAAAATGGTTGTGAAACCTATGTATTTAGCAATGTAACTATGCAAACTTGTTGGAAGATTGTTTGTTGTCATTGATGTCAACCCTAGTCATTGGTTGTAGTCATTGATGTCAACCCTAGCCATTAGCATTTGGACCCAACAATTGATCGAAATAGATAGACATGAAGGAGATTACACATGCAAGTACAACACCCATGGATGGATAGTATAATTCATTTCGCTTTTGATAGTATGTGGCACATCACGTGGATCCTCACGATTGAGGATAAATGAATTTTTGAAGATGACAATGTGAATTGAAGCAGAAACTACATGGTGGCCTTAATGTTAAAAGGAAATGACATAAAGGGTATAAATACATATCATTTTGACATACACACAAGTTTGTTAATGAACAAGGATATATAAGTCGAATTTCAGAGGAAATCCGAAGTAAAGAAGGACAAATTTCAGGAAAGGATGAAGTCTTTTGGTGATATGTTCCAAGCTAGTCATAAACAAGTGTTCCAGGTAAAACAATCATAACGTCTTCATAGAGAATCCGAATGAAGATAGACCAATGACATTTTAAAGAGTATGGTTTGTAGTTTCAAGTGTACAAATTTCAATGTTAAATAGTGAACGCAGGGCATGTTATACAAGTTTGCTCTCCTGAATAAACCAGAATTGAATAAGGTCTACCATTTTCTCTATAAATCCTTTTCTAGGAGGGTTCAATGAGTGAAAATTGTAGGAGTTTCAGAGAATACATTGAGTAATATTATCTACAGGATCAGAGTATTCCAAGAAGTGAAGGATTGCAAAATTTGAAGAAGTCTCAGGAAGAATTATCAAGTTCTATGTGATGGTTGGTTGATGGTGATAATTTAATGTAAAGTTTTATTATCTCTCATATATTATTGGGTGGAAGGAAGGGGCAAGGATGGAGAGGTCAAATCTATCTTGATATTAGAGGTTTATCCCTCCCTTTATATTTGGAAGTTGTAGCTACCTTTGGAATTCATTACTTCCCCTGAAAAATAACTATTGATTATTCCTCGTATATTGTGCATGGTGTATTGTGGTGTATTGGTGTAACTCTTCTACTATTGTTCATTGATCATTGGATATAATTGAATATATAATCTGGTTGAAGTATAAGTTGAAAATTTTTCCAAATTGTACTTGATACTGATTTACCCCTCTCTCAGTATCATCAATTGGTTTCAGAGAAGGTTTCCTTCAGAACAATTTAACCAGTGGAAGGAAAATCCTGAGCAAAGATGGATGACCATGAGCACATTATAAATGGGATTCAACAATTTTATGGAATAAATTATGCATATGGGAGTGATAGAGTGAAAATTTACATATTTGGGAGTAGACATTTGGTACTCAATTGTAAATGGCTATGTAATCCCAAAGAATGCTCCAACCGATCCAAATGAGACGAAGCTTATGAGTTGTAATTCAAAAGCTAGACATGTTATTCTAGGAGAATTGGAACCAACCATTGCCATCAAAGTGATGGGATGCAACACTGCTAAAGAGGTATGGGACAAACTCAAGAGTATATATGAAGGTGATACAAAATTTAAGCATGTCAAGCTTCAACGACATAGAGCAGAATTTGAAAATTTGAAGATGAATGAAAAGGAAGATATTTCAATCTATTTTATCAGAATTGATGAAGTTGTTAATGCTATCAGAGGATTAGGTGAAGAGCTCAATGAATCCTTGGTTGTACAAAAAGTGTTGAGATAAATTCTCTTCAAGTATGATGCTAAGGCCTCTGCCATTGAAGAAACTAGGGACTTGACCAAAATGACAATGGATGAATTACATGGGCCTCTAAAAGCATATGAAATGAGAACAGGTACAGAAAGAGAACAACCAAACAATGAAGCAGCCTTTAAATCCATAAATAAGACGAAAGACACGGATAATGACCTTGATGAAGAAATAACAAATTTCGTAAGAAGGTTCCAGAAGGGAATTGGAAGATACAAAGGTAAGTCTCCTCTCAAACTCTTTAACTGTGGTAGAATAGGATGTATTGTTGAAAACTCCTACTATAAAATAAGAAGTATCAACAATAAAAATATCTTCTACTCCAAGGACGATGACATCTCCTTAGCTGAGAGTGATGAAGAAGATAATGATGGAGGATAATTCCTCTTCATAACCCAAGAAACCCGGGATGATGATCACAAGAGTTATAAAGAAGAAGAAATAATTTCTAGAGAAGATTCAGATGAAGAAACCAACCTTGATTCCTTTTGGGGATACAAAGACAACGTAGAGAGTGAACAAGAATATGAGAATATTGAAAAGCTGAAGCATGTTGAAACTAAAAATAATAAGCTTAGAAATATAAACATAATACTAAAAGGTGAATTGAGTAGTTATGAAGAAGAGAATTACAGGCTTTAAAAGACCATTGGTAGCTTGAAGGAACAATTAGAAGATTATGAGAAGTTGAAAGAAGAATTGGATCACACAAAAGGGGAGCTACTATCGATAATAAAAAAGTTGAAGAAGTTCGAAAAAAGAACTGAAAAATTAGATGAGATCCTTAGCAGTCAAAGATCTCCAAACGACAATACAAGAGTAGGATACAATGATAGTTTGAAGACAACAAAACAAGATAAGGAAGATGAAAAGGATGAAACCAACTCTCCAGAGCAATTTGAACAACAAGATGGAAGACTATAATTCATAAGGAATGAGACATCAAGAAGATCCTCTCCCATCAGGTATGAAAGCAATCATTATGAAGGAAACTACAGAAGAATAGATCGTGAGCCCAAATGGACTACACCACAAAGAAGATCACTTACTCCCAGGTATCAAAATTTCTTTCTTGGACATTGGTATACTTGTGGAAATTTTGGACACAAGGAGATCAATTATAGAATCAATGAAAGGAATGACTATGCAAGATACATGAATGGTGCAAATAGTAGATATGGAAATGTTCACAGACCTATCAATAAAAATTATAATCCATTTGACACATTAATGGATCAAAATATTGTATGCTACAATTGCAATAATCTTGGTCACAAAGCATGAGATTGCAGAGAGATGAAAGAAGATAATCCTATGCCAAATGTCCCTATACCAACTACAACATG
>JASDQU010246374.1:0-10584 GCA_032191745.1 Picea mariana
CTGAGGGCAGAAACTCTTTCATATCTCACAGATGTGAGTGAAAGATTGGCCCAGATGATTCAGTTTTTATCATAACATTGTTTCTATGCAAATGAAGACTACTATGGTGGAAAACATTCTTTCAGATCTCATAGACATGAGTGAAAGATTAGCCCAGATAATATAGTTTTTATCATAACATTGTTTCTATGCAGGATGTTCTCAGATGTTTGTTATGAAGACTATATGACAGCAGATGAGGACTACTGTGGTGAATATGTTTCACCGTTCACAACCATACGTTGCTGATCAAGTACTTATGTATTACTTGATGTGGTAGTAAACAACTGGATTGTAGTTATGAACTACTATGAATAGACACAGGTGTGTTCTATCCTCATTCTAATTTCCTTGAAGACTATCAGCAGTTTATTGGAGATAATAATGAACAAATATTTTCCAGACGGAAAACAGTTCAAAGCTTTTACTCCTTTTGTATCACTCCATGGTGAGAGTGACTTATTCAGCATCATATATAACTACTCAGATGAAGTATGGTTTCGAGAGATGATGCAGACGATGATGATGGTGATGCTCATGATCTATTCATGAAATAGTCTAAACGACTATGTTGATGCTACCAGGTAAATGGTATATTTTGTGTTCAAGTCCATTACCTGTAAATACCTTTCTAGCTAGGAGGGAGTGTTAATATTATGGTATTTGCGGGAGGTATTTACCCCCACGTGTGAACCTGACGAGAATAGAAGACTCTGGGAAGCAAGAGAAACCCTAATGAGTTGGCTAATAACCCTAGAAGCCTGGTCGGCTCAAGAAGATAATTTATATTAGGCTATTAGCTTCTAAGGGAAGAAGTCGACTAGAAATAATAATAATATATTGAACAAAAACATACCCAAAAGGAGAAGTCGGCCCCAACAAAACTGGTAGGATTACTATAAATACAAGGCGCCAGTTCTCATTTGTCACAACACAAAATTGTAGTTCTGCAGTTTGGTGCGCACTGCAGTTGCAGTCTTGTGTGCAGGTTTGGAGGAAGAGATGGTGCAGCTGCAACAACAACAAGATCTCAGTTTTGGCTTGAATATCTCTTGGCTAGGGTTTGGACTATCTGATCAGCTTTTTGTGATGCGCTATCCTTAGGGATTGATGCGCTACTCTTTGTTTGGCTATCTAGCCTAGGGTTTGCTTCCGGAGGAATTCTCAGTCAAGGTTAAGGTGCTCGGAGGGAGGCTTAGGCCTATGGTTGGGTGACGAAGGTATCGTCAATAGTAAAACGAGCACACCATCTTGTATATTCTAACAATCAGATCTCTATGTGTTTTGATTTTTCATGGAACACAGGTTCTCTGTCATCTTTATGCAACTTTTTTTATCACATAGGATCATGGTTTCTTCCATATCCAGATCCAATACACATGTCAACAACTTTAGAAGCCACGTGGATTCACAAATAGCGGAACATGAAGAAATGTATTATTCTTCTTCTATGCTGATAGAAATGCTTGATTGCTTCCTACTCTTTCATGAGATCATGGCTAACACCATATTGAAACAACATCCTAAAGTGCTCTTTCTATCAGAGACACTTCCATCCCAATCTGAATCAGTATAACCACTCATTCTGAAGTCATGATCTCCATTATAAATGAGACCACAATATAATGTACCCTTAAGGTACCTCATCACATGTTTTGCATAAACAAGGTGAACACGGTTGGGCTCTACCATAAATTAACTCAAGGTGTTCACAACAAAACATATATATGGCCTGGTGTTCATCACATACATCAATGATGCAATGATCTTTCTGTACAACGTAGCATCAATGAATTATGAGGAAGTGTCGACTAGGAGCTTCAACTTTGTTTCCATGGGTCTATTCATGGATTTACACTCCAACAAATCAAATATTTTCAGTATTTCAATTGCATACTTCCCTTGGTTAAGGAATATCTTCTTTGGGCTCTGCCAGACCTCAAGACCTAAGAAATAGTGCATTAGGCCAAGGTCTTTCATCTCAAATTATGCAACGAGCTTCTTATTACAATCAATGATGAGATTTTCTTCTCCAATTAATAATAAGTCATACACATACATCAACAATATAATATGCTCATCATTCATAACCTTGAAGTAAATGTCAGAATCAACTTTACTCTTAGTAAATCCCAAGATTGTCAAGAAATTGTCAATCCTTCCATACCAAGCTTTATGATCTTGCTTCAAACCATATAGATTCTTCTTCAATTTACAAACATGATTCTTCATTTCTTCAACTTCAAACCCTTGAGGTTTTTCTATATGCACTTCTTATTCAATGACACCATTCAAAAAATTTGTTTTCACATCCATCTGGTGTAACTTCCACTTCATCTTAGCTGCAAGAACTATGATGGTTTTGTTTGAAGTGTATCTGGATACAGGAGAAAACATCTCTTCATAGTCAATGCCTTCATTTTGAGAAAATACATGAGCAACAAAACTTTCTTTATATTTCTCAATACTTCCATCAGTAGCATGTTTTAATTTGAAAATCCATTTGGAAGATACCACATCCTTGCTCTTTGGTCTGGGAACTATTTCACATAAATCATTATTTATAATGGATTGGTATTCTTCTATCATGGTATATTCCCATTATTTCTTTTGAATAGATTCTTCAAAGCAAGTAGGATCCTTTTCTAAGATATCACACATCAAAGTCATATACCTATAGAATTGCTTGGGTTTCTTGACTTGTCTCATGGTTCCCTTAGGGGCACCATACTTCTCTCCATCTTGAATAAGTTCCCTTTCGTAGGCTGGATTTATCTTGTGGTAGATCATCATCTGGGGAGGTTCTTGGGATTATATGATGTCATTATATTATAGAGTCTCCTCATCAAGGGAAGTTATGACTTCCCTCACTGGTTCTGCAACTCTGGGAGCCATAGTTTCTTCTTCAAATACTTCTTCAAGATGGAATCTTCTTGATTTCTTGAGTGTTGCATATTCATCAAAGGTTACATCCCTATTGGTCTCAATATGATGGTAACCTGGTATATAAAATATGAAGGCCTTGGAGACCTCACAGTATCCAAAAAATATTCAGTTATTTCCCAAAGGGTCCATCTTGGTTCTCTTCCCTTTTAGAATGTGTACAAATACTGGACAACCAAATATTTTGAGATGGCTTACTTCTGGCTACTTTTCAGAGAACATTTCTTCAGTGGTCTTGAACCAAAGTGCACTATGGGATAATTTGTTCTATACATACATTGTTTTTCTTGTTTCTTATGCTCATAAGTGCATTAGAAGATATTGATAATGGATCATTGTCTTCACTGATTCCATTATTTTTTTGTTCTTTCTTTCTGCTACACCATTTTGTTGAGGATTGTAGGGAGTGGTAAGCTCCCTCTTGATTCCGACATCTCTTTAAAAATTTTCAAACTCTTTTGAGGTGTATTCTCCTCCATTATAGGACCTAAGTATCTTGATATTTCTTTTAGAGAGATTATCTATCAAGGCTTTGAATTCCTTGAATGAACACTTCATCTTTTGATTTCAAAAAGTAAACCCAGGTTTTGCGAGAATAGTCATGAATAAAATGCACATAGTATACATACCCACTAATGGAGGTTGATAGCATTGGGCTACATACATCTGAGTGGATGAGCTCTAATAATCCTTCTTCTTTACTATCTTTCTTCGGGAAAGGATTCTTGATGTTCTTTCCTTGTGCACATTCATTGCACACACCTTCATGGTCAACCTTGAATTTTGGTAGACCTGTGATTGCCTTGCTTACATATGGTAATTCCTTGTAGTTGATGTGAGCTAGTATTTTATGCCAAAGTTGACATGTATTCACAATGGAATGGGTAAAGGTTGCCTATGAGTGACCCTTTAGCTTATACAAGCCACCTTCTTCTTTTCCAATAACAATTGCTTCTTCCATGGTTTTTCCTTTGGGCCACATAAGAACTTATACATTTATGAAGGAAACTTTGAATCCTTTCTTCTCTAAATATGAGATAGAAAGTATGTTCTTTTTCAAACTTGGCACATATAGTACATCCTTCATCTTCATTGGGGTCCCTGAATCAAATTTTTAATTTGATTCTTCTACTCTTTTGATAGGGTATTGATAATCATATCCAACTGTAACTTTATGGGGAAACTTCTTTTCTGTAAGGCAAGAGAGATTGTATCTTTAACCTGTCATGTGCTTGGAAGCACCATTGTATATGAGCCAAGTTTCCTCACCAGGTGACATTGATCCTGAGAGGGTAGAGATTAAGACATAGTCTTCAATCTATTCTTTTATCATCTTTTTGGGTGGTTCTTCATCTTCAATTGTATGGGCATGGTGCCTCTTGTTTCTCTTCTTGTATTTTTCTCATATTTCTGGACAAGTTTTATCAATATGTACCATCTTTTCACAATGGTAATATTGGTAGGATGAGAAATATTTTTCTTTTCTTTGACCTTTTTGAAACTTTTGGAATCTCCTTAGAGGGTGAGATTATTTATGTATGAATTTGTTTTTGGGGTGAGACTCCTTATGAGTTTCTTTGTGGAAGTAAGACCTCTTTCTCCCTCCTTTATTATGAGTATCTAGGGCTTGATTTTCATCTCTTGATAGTAATTCTTCTCAGTTAGCTACTCTTGTTTCTTCTTGAACACACTCTTCTCAAAGACTATCAAAGTTTAATTTCTCCTTTCTGGCTCAAATAGTTTGGATGAATGCATCCCAAGGTATTTTGAGACCATTAAGGGTTGTCATTATAAGTTAGTCTTCATCTAAAGTATCACCAATTGCTTCTATTTCTTCTTTGAATTGTGATACTCTAGAGAAATATTCCTGAATTGTTTATCCATTATGCATCCTTGTAGTTTTGAGTTGAGTTCTTAGATTCATATTCTGATTGATGTTCTTTCCTTCATACAACCTATTTAGGGCATCAAACATTTATTTTAGAGTATTCTTTGAATCCACTTGAGGAATCAAGTGATATTTAATAGAATATGCAATTATTCTGTTGGCCCTAACTATGTCCTTTTGGTGTTTTTCTTTAGCTGCAACATCGATAGGTTCTGGTACATCTTCCTTAATGAATATTGCTAGGAAATTCTCTTCAAGAATGAGTGAAATCCTATACTTCCAGGTACAAAATTTATCCACACATTCTATATTGTCAACAAGGTTATTGCTTGCAGACATCTTTACCTGGAGCTAGGAAAATGACCAGAAAATGATTTTGAACTTATGAGGAGGTGTGATTGGCTCAGGCGACTAGCCTAGTGCATTTAGATTTTAGAAAATCCAAAATTTTCCCCTTCAAACTTAACCAACAGAATTTTGGACTGGTACTTCTGGTACTGGTTCTAGTTTCCTGGTTTTCTGGTACTTTTGGTTTTCTGGTACTTCTGGTTTTTTGGTTTTCTGGTACCAGTCAAAACTAGGGTTTCACTTTACAAGAGTTTTATCCACTGAAAAAGTGCGCTAAAGGTTCCAAAGATTTCCCTAGGCTAGGGCACACTTTTCTAGATTATTTTTAGGTCCTTATTCCTCTTCAAAAAAAATCCTTAATTTTCTTGTACTGCAACACTGACGTTTTTCTTTATCGAGTAAAATATTCTCTCTTCAATTTAGCTCTTATACCATATTTTTAGGTTTCTTTTCAATTTAATATATAACCATAGAATATATATGACCACTGAGAGAAACACAATCACAATACACACAACATTTATCCCGGTAAACCCTCATGGGGGAAAAAACCCATCCAAAAATTCCTTAATATAGATAGCTAATATAATTCCAAGACAATAAAACAAACACTAAAGAATATACTCCACTGTGCAATGCGCCTATCTATTCCTTCTTCTCCGAATTGTAGCTACCAAACTTGTGCACTGAGTGAGAGAATGAGTGAATGATCAAATGAGGCATTGGAGTCCTTTATTTCTACAAATTGGCAGATTCTGTAAAGGTGCCTCTTCACTGGGTAGGGATGACTTGTCTTCTTAGTGGTTAAACCCATTTTAATTAGCCAGTGGGTCGACTTCTCAATTTTCATAATATATTTAGGTTTTGACCAATCCACAAAAAGATATTTGGTGAATTACAATGCCCGAGATGATAAATCCACAAAATGGTATTGATCTAATGAATAATAACTAAATAATAAATAGAATACTCTTGGTAGTTACAATATTTAAACATGGAGAGAGAGAGAGAGGAAGAGGTGGGGGAAGGTAGAGGGAGGGAGAGAGAGAGAGAGAGGGCAAAGGGAGACAGTGAGTGAGAAATAAAGGGAGAGGAGGAGAGGGAGAGGGAGAGGGAGAAGAGGAAGAGAGGGAGAGGGGATGTGAGAGAGACTGAGAAGGGAGGGGAAGGAGGGAGAGAGAGAGGGACTGTGAGAGAGAAAGGAAGCGGGAGGGGAGGGGGGAGAGAGAGAGAGAGACCCTTGTTGGTTCTTCAATTGAAAAAGGTTTGTCATTTCCTGCGTTCATTTCTTGATGTACTCTTGATGTTATATTGATGTCTAGGAGGAAATATTTTCTCTTGATCTATCTCTAAGTTAGTCGCTGTGTTCATAAGGAGAGATTGAGTTTACAAAATTTCACTTTTCACTTAATCAAACTTCTGGGCTAAGAGTGTTACAAGGTCTTGGATAGGTTGAAAATTGTTCATGGTTCTAGACTTAGTCTCAAATTTGGCATGAGGAGCATGGAAAGGATCTACCTTAGAAGACAAAAATTTATCTTCAATATTAGAAGTACATTCTTGTGCTTCTACAAGAGTCTTTGGAGACTTGCTCCTAAGCATGAATCCAAATTTCCCTTTAAGGGGAATTTGTAGAATGGAGAAGGAGAGCACCATCTTTTTGAATATAACCATTAGAAATTTGTTTTAGTAAATTTTCAAATATTGCATCAAATTACCAATTGATTCTCCTTCTTTTTCATTTCATTAAATTGTGTCAAAAACAACCTACCATCCTTCTTGGTTCCCAAACTATTCATAAAAGAATCATGAAAATATTTCTAGGTATTAATACTCTTAACAAGAAGGTTATTGTACCACATTCATGCATTTTCAATTAGAGAGAGAGAAAAACTATTCATGACTATATCCTCATAATCATTAGTAATTGAATGATGACTAAAATTTGCATAGAAAGTATCTATATGCTCTTAAGAGGTGTTGACGTTTTTACAAGGAACTTTAGGAAACCACTTATAAAACTTCTCAGGCATAGAATGAGGTTATCCTTGAATTTTATGCATGTCTAAAGTCTTGAAGGCATTGGTAAGCCATGGTTGTAAATTCATTCGAGATATTTTTCCAAACAAAGACATTAATACATGGGAGTTATGAGGAGGTATCCTCTTATATACCTTGTTAGTATTATCAAATCTTCTATTAGATCTAGGATTATGTTTTTCAACACTTGGGTTCTATTGATGTCGAGTCACCAGATGAGCTTACTAGGAAAGGTTCATCAAAATTGTCATAGGGAGAATGGATTCTTCCCTCAATGGATTCACTATATAAGCACAATGTGTTAGGATTTTATTTATACTCATAACAATAATGTTGAAGAATGGAATTTAGATTTCCAAAAAGAATGACTCAATTCCCCTCAGTAACAAATCCAAAATGTTATCATAAAACCTAGAACCGTTTTGAAAATCCTTTCATAAGGGGTAAGACAAGTGCAACATTGGAAGCGTTTCCATTGTGACCTTAGAAAATCACTTCCCTTGTTTTATTGAAGGATGGATCCAACACAATGGAGGATTCCCTAGAAACCTCAAGGAATCCTATTCGAGTAAGTGATCAATTATGTGGCCTCCTTTATTGGTTACTCAAATATACCACCACTAGGTCAAGGTAATCATGGTAAGTACAAGGTTGTTTAATGAAGAAACTTTCAAATTTGTATATGTGAAGTATATTGGATAATAAATGCTATTAACCAAGTAAAAATAAGTCAAATATATTCTCCAAACACTACAAGTATAGAGAAAATATATGTCTATCCTAAAACTTGTATTGAAAATGATTAGCTATAAATTACAATAATATGTTAGGTTATAACACTAGAGTAATTAGTTCCAATATCATGAGGAAAATGGGATATGATTGAAAAGGGATAGGAAAGGAAGGAAAATGTATTTTGATCCCCATTGTAGCTCAAAAGAGGCCCAATAATGAAGGCTTAGTATTTAGTAGAAAAGAATCCAAAACAAGTGCAGGTGAAACCACTTTTGTGAAGGTAAGAGGATCTGGAAAAGAATTCATGTGGAACAAGCCACTCAAATTTCCTTGTAGAATCTTGGAAGAGGGATGAAAATATATGATTATTCATCCATATTCTCTCCAATACTTGGGGTACCAAGTAACCAAGCTAGAAATAAGCATCACAAAGAAAATAGGTATGGCATAGTTTGTTTTTG
Organism: Picea mariana; assembly: GCA_032191745.1. Classification (NCBI taxonomy): domain Eukaryota; kingdom Viridiplantae; phylum Streptophyta; class Pinopsida; order Pinales; family Pinaceae; genus Picea; species Picea mariana. The sequence continues at coordinate 8,455 of JASDQU010246374.1, forward strand.
TTGCAAGAAAATGGGTCATAAGGATAACAATTGTTGGAACTCTAGAAGGCCAAGTAGACCATGTAGGAACTATTGTCATTTTTTCATATTGACTAGACATTGGGAGGTCAAATGTTGGAGGATTCACTCATAACTCCATCCCAAGAACTGAATATCCATGAAGAAAGTTTGGAGACTCAAGGTCAAGGGGAAAGAAGATTCATTTGCACTTGCAACCCAAGGAGAAACGATTGTCCAACAACCTATTGTAGTAGTGAATTTCAAAGGTATCCCCTATTCATATATTATCTTCCATCCTATGTGAAGAAACCCTTTTGTAGATAATTTACATAGTATACTTGTTGATTGGAGAAGATGATTGAAGGGAGTTGAGTATTTAGGGGACCAAAATCCTACAAATGGTGAGGTGTGATTTGAATTGGATCCTCACCCAAAATACTTTGTAAATTTGTAATTGTTTTTTTAATTTTATTTTGTCTTTTCTGACAAAGTTGGATGCAGAAGTGAATCATTGTGATGGTTCTCCTTCCTAGGTAAACCCATTAAAAATGAAGGTCATAGTGAATAAGGGGAATAAGGGAGGCAAGGAGAACCTAGAAATTTTGCAGATATGAGAGATCAAAGAGTGTATCCTGCTTGAATATGTTAGGGACCTAACCCCTCATGTAGGTAGAATAATATATTTCCATGTAATAAAGGTCAATATTAATAAGGCCTAGCAATAATCAAGAATAAGTCCAATGTAATAAGACCTAATAGAATCTTTTGCTTCTAGAAGGATATTCCTCTAGATGGTTCTTTTGATAAATATATTTAGTATAAATAGGAGTCGAGGGTATGAGAATTTTTGTATTGGATATTATTTTTATAGAGCTCTTCTCTGTTGGAGGTTTCCCCCTCGAAGAGGCAAGTGAACATTTCTCTAGGTAATCAAAGTGTTATTTCTAGTGTTATTTTGTTATCATTTTGGTATTATCATGGTGTTGTTTTGGTTATATTGTTGTTCATATACCATTTCTAACTATTTATTTATGTTATGCATACTTTTATATATGGAATATTACAAGTGGTATCAGAGCACCTTCCTCAACAGAAAATTGTGGGTTAATTTTTTTCAGGGTTAGAGAAATATTCCGACGCCTTTAAGCTACATAGATCTGTCATTATGCACATAAACCTATGGTCGAGGATTCATACAGATAGGAAATACAAGTGGTACTTAAGTGCACATATTTTGTCCACCCTTGTAACCCCTGTTGGTACCCCTTCAAGTGGCAGTGTATCAGACAAAACTTGTATACAAATCGACCTAGATCTCCTGATGCCCTCCATAGATAAAACAATCACTTGCCTGACTGCTATAGTGCCACTGAGAACAACACTTGGGAAGATACTCTCTAGTACCTGGGTAGTCGGGTAGTACGACTAAGGGTACAATCTAGCCTCCTTAGTTGGTGCCCTAAGATATTGGGCTGATTACTACTGTTGGACCCTGCACGTATATCAAAGAGCTATAGCACAAGGAAAATCCTTGTCTGAAGAACCCTTGAATACCTAAACCTTGGGACAGAAATGAAAACAGAACAGATAATATCTATTGCACCACAACTGTGTCTCCTACATTCAAGTTGCAAAATTACTACACATTTTTTCCTGTTAAGCATTTGGACATTTCATCTATGCAGTATTCTTCAAATCAGAGTATAACTCCATAGGAGTAAAAAAAAATGTATGGGTCTGGTTGGCACCATCATTTGATACCTATTCCGTTGGTTTTCTCTATTCTCCCTCATCACAATCATACCTATCATTTTTCAACAACTTTTTTTTATGGACCCAACCTCCTCCGAGACCCTTATTTGGGATTTACCCCATTGGATTCACCCCGTCACCCTGATTGTTGTGATACACTTCACCCATAATCCATTTTTTGTGTGATCCCACCCACCCCTTTTCATGTTCCCTATTCAGCATGGCCCATACTGATAGCCAAGACTTGGAAGCTCGCTTCAATACCTTGCACTCTAATTTCACAGAAACCGAACGAGAAGTGCAATAGATCAATGAAAATATTCTCTCCATCAATCAAAAAATGCATTCCACCATCATGGCTTCAGTCGTTACCTCAAT
>JASDQU010246374.1:10684-27326 GCA_032191745.1 Picea mariana
GCATTACAAATGTGTTGGACAAACTCTAGTATGGCGTTCTCCATCTAGATCAAGAACGTTGGAAATGGTGGCAATGGAGAAAAAATTCCCGCCAAGGGTATGTGGCTTGGAAACACTTTTTAGCATAACTTTATGAATTCTTTGACAATGACACCAACCATTTAGGTTGTTTGGCAAAGTTGAAACAATATGGCAAAGTGGAAGAATTTATAGCTTCTTTTGGGTGTTTGGCTTTTCGTATAGGGGGCATTTCTTATGCTTTTTTTCGATAATGTTTTATCAGTGGCCTCAAGGATGATATTATTGCTCATTTCCTCACGGATTGGCCTCAGAGTTGGGTGGATGCTAATAAAAGAGATAAGGAAGCATAACAAGTTGTCTATTCTCAAAACTGCAAACCCTCCTTTAATCCTTGCACTAAACCAGTAACTCACACTCCTCCTTCTACTCCACTCAAGATCCATAAATTCACCAGGGCTGAAATGGCTGAATGCCAACTCAAAGGCCTTTGCTATAATTGTGATGACAAATATTTTCCGGGACACAAGTGTAAGGAACAAAAGATTTTTATGGTCATCTTAGAAGATGTTTCAGAAGAGGATGTTGAGGCTACCCTTATGTCTATGTCACCTGAACCCACAGACATAACCCCTCCCTTAGACCCTCCTAAAGTAGAACCAGTCATTTCCCTAAATGCTCTCACTAGCTTATCTACTCCCCAAACCCTCAAGCTAATTGGTTACATCAAGCATAGGAAGGTCATCATTCTTTTTGATAGTGGAAGAACCCATAATTTTATTCATCTCCGCATTGCCCAAGAAACTAATTTCTATATCCGTGGAGTCAATAATTTCCAAATCATGACTTCCAATGGTGGGTTTGTGAAATTTGGAGGGCATTGTGAAAATGTGCGTCTCCAAATTGGAGACTACCATCTGAAATCTCATATTTTTGCTATCGACATGGGTGGTTGTGACATTGTGTTGGGTGCAGAATGGCTAAGGACTTTGGGTCCCATTCTCATGGATTTTAAGGAACTAACCATGTAATTCAACCAAGAGGGCCAAAAATATAAGTTCTAGGGTATCAACGTCAATTCCCCGGAGATCATTAGTTCCCATCACATAGAAAAGATGCTAAGAAAAGGTCATTCTAGAATTATTTCCAAACTCCATGCCATCCAAGACACTGAGACACCCTCTGTGTCATAGGACATCCAATCGATCCTCTCTAAACATCAAATGTTTTTTTCCATTCCATAGGGACTCCCTCCTTCCCATGGTTCATGATCATTCCATTCCCCTTGTCCCAGGAAGCCTTCCTCCCAATATCCACCCCTATTGTCACCCCTTTTCCCAAAAAAAATAAAATGAGAAAATGGTTCAAGAACTACTCAACGCAGGTGTTATCCTCCCTAGTACCATCCCATACTCTTCTCCTATGTTCATGGTCCTTAAGAAATAAGGTTATTGTCGCATGTTTCATGACTTCCGCACCCTCAACAAACTCACCATTAAAGGAAAATTTCCCATTCATGTCATTGATGACCTCTTGGATGAATTGAGTGGTGCCCAGTTCCTTACTAAACTTGATCTTCATTCGGGATACCACCAGATCCATATGAAAGCGGTAGACATTCATAATACTGCCTTTAGAACTCATGAGGGACACTATGTGTTTTTGGTCATGCCTTTTGGCTTGTGTAATGCTCCATCCACTTTCCAAATCATCATGAATAATGTCTTTAGTCCTTTTCTCCGTCATTTTGTGTTAGTATTCTTTGATGATATCTTCATCTACAGAAAAACCTGGACAAACCATCTTGATCATGTGGATTGAGTTCTCCATCTACTCTCTCAGAACCAAATTTTCCTCAAACAATCTAAATGTTGTTTTGGCACCTCAGAAGTAGATTACTTGGTTCATCTTGTTGGCAAGGACGACGTTAGGTTGGATCCTAAAAAGATTGAAGCTATGCAATATTATCCTCACCCAATGAACCTCAAAACCTTGTGGGTATTTATGGGTTTAACAGGTTATTATCACAAGTTTGTTAATAATTATGGAAAGATTGTTTCACCTCTCACTACACTCCTTGTAAATAATTATTTCACTTGGAATCTAGCAGTTTCTTAGGATTTTCAAACCTTGAATATGGCCATGTGCACCACTACAGTCCTGGACCTTCCTGATTTCACAAAGACCTTTGTCCTTGAACGTGATTCTTCTAGGGAAGGAATTGGTGTTTTCCTTATGCAAGAGGGTCAACCTTTGGCCTCTAACAACAAACAAATGTCCGAGAGAAATTTGAGAAAAACAATCTATGAAAAGGAAATGTTGGCTATTATACATGTCGTGGATATTTGGTGACCTTATCTATTGGGGAAACACTTCCAAATTAAGAAAGATCATCAAAGCCTCAAGTATTTTCTAGAACAATGCCTTTCCTCCCGTGAGAAACAAAAAAGTGTGACTAAGCTCTTTGGATATGATTATGAGATTGTTGTTGAACTAATCGGTAGGTGCAGACACTAACAGATCTCCCTACATCCACCTGGATCTAGAACAAAACAGGACAGGACATTACTCTTTCCCTAAGTTGTAATCATTGAACATGATAATAAGGAGGAACAAGTGACATACCTTTATATCGCTTCCTTAGGTCTATGTTTCTCCCGCTTCACTCCAGTGCTCTCGTGAGGTCAAGTCTAATACAACACAAACCAACCAAAGTGAAGATATAAAAATGTATTCAAAGTCAACTTATGCATATGATCAAGGAATTACACAATAAAGTAAGAGTGACTTTATGGGAAAGGGACATGCCTCTGTATCATAATAATTGAAAGTAGAAGATACAACCTAATCGCTTTGATGTCGCAAGCTTCCTTTCATTGACCCTTGGTTCCAACACACACACTTGCTCCGTCCTTGCATGAAGAAGATCCAATTCCTCTTAATAGACCAATTAGAGTCTTGAAGCCTCTGTTCTAGCAGGGTTCTTCACACAATTCTTTCACCAATTCTTCAATTAATCTTGCTTAACCTTTTCCATGAGAAACTTTTCAATATACAGGAAAATATGAGATGGTTACATAGATGAGGATGATCCCATCAAATCTGAGAAGTCAGTAAAATGACAACCATACGAATTCAAACTCATTTTCTAGAAGATTCCCTTCTAGAACCCTCGAGACCTCTTCTCCTTTCCAAGCTTAAAAACAAGTTCACACCCTGTGTATAGAGAAAACTGCGAGAAGTTTGCACCCTATGTGTAGGTGGCCTATGAGAATGAGGAATTCTCACACCCTAGGCTATAGGTGGCCTGCGAACTCACTTTAAATGTATGTTTTTGGAAAGAGACAAGGGCCACTTTTCTCAGGAAAAATGTCCTTGTTGGGAGCCTACATATACCATTGTTAAGATATCACCCAGATGACAAAAATCATGTGTAATAGAATGCCCCCCAAAGTATGAGGCCAGAATTAGTGACAACCAAAATACTTTGTAAACTACGTGTGTGTGTCGGAAACCAGGAGTACAACTAATCGAAAACCTGCAAACAACCAAGCATCTGCAGAATATAATACAAGTTCTGAGGTAGGCATTCCCATACTCAGATCACAGATGGATGACATCATGAACATAGGTCATGGCCACCAATCATACACTATGGATCCATGCCATCAAAATATAATGCATAGACACCAAGAATAAACCATGGATCTATGCGAGAAGACTCAAATTAGGATGACATAGCCACATGACATACAAAGTGGATCTATGTGTCAGCAATTTATACATACTCCTTCGCAACCTGGATCAAAAATATTAAACCCAGGGTCTTCAATCCCATCACCTGAAAGTACAAATCTAACCATGTGATTACATGTGTCAAAGTCAATCATGGTAGAAACCACTTGATTACTGGTCATTGATAAAACCGTTAACAAGTGCGAGGGAAATCACCATTAATGTCAATGACTCCCAAGGTACACTGGTACAATCCACCGAATGTGAATAAATGAGTTGAGGTCTAACATTCGACGAAATGTCCCGATCAGGGGTCAATGATGAAAACCCACCGTCGAAAGCGAGAGAACCTGCCATTGAGGCATGCAAGTTCCAAGGTACCAAATTATTTCTAAGTCTTGTTTCCGGATAATGAGTTAGAGTCGATGGAACAAAACACATCACAGGAGGGCCTTGATGTATCCCCCATCAATGACATGAAATGAGTAACAGATTTTGAATATGAAATAGAGTATGATATAGGTTGAAATGGACATAGGGAAGGCCGACATGGAGAGAATGGACAACTGCATAAGGCCGACTCAATAGAGGTTTTGGATGAACTTCTCTTGAACATATGAACGACATGACCAATGATTTGGCAGCACTGACTCAGAGACGACTCAGGATATGACCTTGTCGCAAGTTGAACAAGAGACAAATGGATTTCCCAAACTAGTTTCAAATAATGAATAGGGGGTGTCATGTTCAAGAGCGACAGTTACTACCAAAAAATATGAATACGAAAACACATCCCTTTCCCAAATTTCCCCCCACCATTTCTGGTGAGTACCTCTTTATTTTTACACAAGCTTGAGGAGGATAACATATGCTTGTTGATGTCAGCTCATCCTTCAAACAAGTACCTTGGAGTATGTTTAACGAACCCTAGGAAGGAGTGGCTCGGTCCCATTATGGGTCTTTCGATGTTTGTTTAATGAGTCCAAAAATAGAAAACTCGAAGGTTTTTCATGATTATAAAGTTCGGAAAAACACTTAAAAGAGAACTCTCTAAGTTCCTTTTTCGTAAAATAATTTGACAGGACCGAAAAAGTGATAAACTATCGCCCATCAAACATTTTGTTCAGATACTTTTACGAGCGTGAACAGAACAAGGTCGCTCGGCAATCTTTTCAGTTTTATGGAGCATGAAAAGAGCTTAAAGGATACGCCTTTGGGTTCGTCGTTTTCTTGTTACCATGAAGAGTACGAAAAGATGAGAAAAGTATACTCGGTTGTGTTCTCATGTATTTTCTAGCATGAGAACGAATGAAGACTGGGCTCGAAGTTTTTCTAAAAACTATAAAAGGCATTCGTACATGCGACGAAAAAGAAAAAACATTTGTACTCTCTCGTGTGGACTTAAAAGTCATTATATCTCAAAAAAGTCACACTCATAGGGATATTAGGCGTTAGGTTTGATGAATAAAATAATATAAAAATCAACACAAATGGTAAAATGTAAATATAAGTGGGTAAAAGGGATTTTACCATAGATTTTGCCAAGAACTTTGCCCAAAACAACTCTTTTTACCTCAAATTTCATCACTTGATTGCGAGAAGCACATGCAACCATTTAGCGAACCGTCTCTGTCAATGAGGTAGGCTCTTGATACCTCATCTTTTCCATGGTTTAGTTTTCATTTTTATTGGCAAATTTCAAGGTTTTGAGTTTTTTTTAGGTCTAAAACTTGTGCCCAGGCGTTCTCACAATCTAGTCATACAGGACCTGTGAGAATGAATGATTCTCACAGGTGGCCTCAAAGGCACCTACGAGAATCTCACACTGTGCTCAAGGGGCACCTTTGAGAGCCACAAAATGAAATTTTACTTTGATTTTTACCCAATGAAAAATATACCAAGGTTTGAAATGAGTTGTTGACTCCTTTCTTATGGTTCTTATGTGGGCATTTGACTGTCATGATGCTGGAGTGGTGTGAAACAGAATATGAGGAAGACGATGCTATTTCCAAGAATGACCCAGGTACCATTGCTACCCTTCAAGACTGTGGACTCTTGCAATTATTCCAGATTCCAGGCATGAGGGCCCAAATCAGATTGTTGGATTACTTGGTGCATATGTGGGATGTGGACCAGCAATTGTTTCACGTGGGAGTCCACACTTTAACCCTAGATATTGAGGATATCTACTTTCTGACAAGGTTATCATGGCGTGGGTACCACGCTAGCTTGACTGGTAGCCGAGGTGGCGGACTCCCCATGAGTGAGTATTGTCGCCAGTACTGTGTTCCTGAGGTGGAAAGAAGGAAAGGTAAGGTGGCTATTTGGGGGGTCTAAGACTTGACCTTGTGAACCATCTTGTTCACCATAGCATGCATGGCTAGGAGAACAACTCCACACATGTCTCTTCAGAGCTACTTCCAGTATGCCATAGAGTGTATAGAGCCAGAATTCTTTTATTGGTCGAATGCAGTTCTCCGCAGTATGAAGAGGCAGTTGACAAAATGTAGGAAAGGCGACTTGAAGCAATTCGGGTATGGATCACTTTTGGTGTCCTTATTTCTTGAGAGGGTCCCCTTGCTAAGATTACAGGTTGAGTGGGGTTTACCGGCCCCATAGGATCTAAGGATGTTGAGGTGGTGCAACCTCATGGCCTGACACGTAGTTGGACCTATCATCAAATACAATGATTCCTTCTTTGACTGGTTGTGGCCACAGATGTTGATGGTTGATGACTATGCTTATGCCAGATTGGACTTCTAAGGGGACTCAAATTTAACCCTACCTGAGGATGCTCAGTGGGGTGACCTTGGTAAGAAGTACAGATTTTGTTCTTTTAAATGTTTTTGTAATTTTTATCATATAAAATGTTTTTTATGTTTGTTCAAGGACTAATAAAAAATCTCCTTTTGATGGCATAGATGTGGGGCCATACCGATCTCCAGGTATGTCTCCTATTCAGTGATGAGAAGAGGCAGCTCCATTTCCGCGATGGGATGATGAAGACTATGAGGCAGTGGAGCAAAACTTGGAGGGGTTGACTACTGACATTCCGGACATGACTATCGGGGAGGTCCCTCGACGTTATCAACACCACACTGTGGGTGTGTCAGAGTCTATTGGCCAACTGCTTCATAGAGTTGCCCGGGAAATCATGTGTTATCGTGAGAATCACCCATGATGCTACTTTGTAGAAGCTATGAGCTTCAGATTTTGAAATTTTGTTCCTTGGACAGAAACTTTTTGTAAAACCTTTTGATCATTATATACATATATACGGCTTCTACCAGCTTATCTTGTGTTGTGTGATACATGTGATATGATTGGTTTATAAATGGCCCAAATTTCTATCTAATACATTGTTAGCTAATGCATCAATTATTGTATTTAGACATCTAGGAATGTGTTGATACTCAATATAATCAAAATAGCGTTCCAAGAGGCGAATTCGTAAATATACCCGTAATAAAGTAGGACTTCAAATAGCATAGACATTACTTAACTGTAGTACTACTATCTGTGAATCGAGTCGTACAACCAAGTGATGGATACCGATCGAAATAGCATCAATCTATAATTCAATAATGACACTATACTCTACAATATCATTGGTCACACTGCCGAGACACACACCTCATAGAGTGATAAGTTCATTTGTAGGGGCATAAATTGCCCAAGCAGAAGAAGCAAGGTTCTGAGTACTACAACTAGTGCCATCAGTGAAGCCAATGTGGGGTAGTGAAGAATCTGACATATGGAAACCAAACACAATGTAACATAAGGGAAGAGACAAGATAATGAAAAAGAATACTACAGTAACACACAAGAAGTATGATACAATAAAATAGAAGTACTCATGCACAGGTGATCTTAGGCATAGTACTTCTTTAAGTACAACCCATTTCTGGGTTCACTCAAAGGGATACCATCGTAATCTACTAACTCGTAAGCTCCTTTCTCCAAAACTCATCTAACGATGTAAGGACCTCACCACATAGCTTCAAATTTTCCATCCCCTAGCACATCCTGATCTTGTTCGTAAAGGAGAACCATATCACCTTCGTAGAAAATGAGAGGCTTGACATGTTTGTCGTATTGGGATTTGACGCATTTCTTCTGGGCTTCTATGACTAGGGTGGCGTCGCACCGAGTTTCATCTAATCGCATGAGATACAACAAACGTTTTTCTTTAGCAGAAGTGTTTGGTAGGAGTTCGAAAACTAGTTTTAGGGAGGGTATCTCACATTCAATCGGCAGGATGGCTTCTAGACCATAGACTAATGGGAATTGTGTAAACCCGGTAGTAGACTTAACGGACATTCGGTAAGCCCACAATGATGAAAACAACATTGTGTTCCAACTCATTTTGTGAATCCCTATCATTTGTTGAAGCATGGTTATGATAAATTTGTTAATTGCTTCGAATTGGCCGTTGGCTTGTGGTTAATAGGGTATTGAGTTTTCATAGAGAAGACCCAACTTTTCTGTGAGTTCGGACATCATGAATTTTCTAAAGTGGCTACCATGATTGGTGGCAATAGTCTAGGGAACACAAAAATGGGCTATGATGTGATTGAATATGAATAATGTTGTGGTATTTCCAGTGTTGTCAAATGTCAGCATCACCTCGGCCCATTTTATAAAATAGTCTACTGCTACAATAATGTATCCATGCCCCTCGACTGAGTGAGGGTGACATGTCATGAAATCGATACCCCATTTTGCAAACAGACCGATGGAGACCAGAGGGTGAAGAGGAGTGGGATGTGATCATATTTTATGGTTGCAGGTCTGGCAAGCGTGGCATTTTTGGATGACAATTATACAATTGTTAAATAAAGAGGGCCAAAAATACCCAGCTTGCAAGATCTTCTGGGCAGTATCATACCCAGACATATGACCACTATAGGCTCCAGAATGGTAGTCATTTAGGTCTTTCTCGGCTTCGTCAAACATGAGGCAGAATCGAAAAAATAAGTCAATCCCATGACAATAGAGAGTATCGCCAAGGATAATATACTGTCTAGCTTGGTAGTGTATTCGACGACAATCAGTACTAGACAAATTGGGACAAAAAGTTTGGGTTTGGAGATATATGATGATATCTCCATACCAAAGATCATCGGAACTAATTAGGAAAAGGGATTCATCAGGTAATGAACCAGTTTCTACCTTTTCCATCTCAGAGTAGGGAAAGTCACATATCAACTCGGAAAACACTAAGGATTTCTTGGACTTAGCACGTTCAAATTCCAAGTCAAACTCCTAGAGTATCACGATCCATTTGGAGTATTTTCCCCCTAGCAATTGACGGGTGAGGATGTGTTTCATAGGGTTGCAGTTAGAAATTACCGTAGTCTTGTGAGAGAGGATATAGTGCCAGAAACGTTGAACTACTTGGACAGTTTCCAAGGCCATTTTTTTGACATGTAAATGCTTGGTTTCGGTAGACATTAGGCTTCGAATCAAGTAATAGATAACATGTTCATCATAAGAATCATCCTCCTGGACAAGAACCATAGCGATGGTGTAATCCAAGGCCGCAAGGTAGAGGAAATAATCGCGACTGTAATCAGGGGGGAAGAGAAGTGGAGCACGTGTCAGGGACAAATTCAGAGCTTCGAAAGATTTGATTTCTATGGTATCCCATATGAACTTGGACCCCTTTTTGAGTAGTTGCGTAAATCAAAGAGTTATCTCGGCATAGTTCGGGATGAAATGATGAAGAAAATTTGCTTTCCCTTGCAAAATTTGTAACTGGTGAAGCGAAGAAGGAGGAGGGAGATTGAGAATTGCCTTGACCTTTAGAGGATCTACCCTGATCCCTTGATGTGAAACAATAAAACCTAGAAGTCAGTCATATTATATGCAGAAAATGCATTTGTGAGGATCCAAGCGTATGTGGTAAAACCGACATTGGAGGAAAATGGATCAGAGGTGTATTGGATAATCGGCCCAGCACATGGAATGAGCAGGTAAGTCATCAAGATATGGCTACACGATATGCTTGATATCATGGAAGGCATAATACATAGTGCGCTGGAAAGCTGCGCCAACATTTTTTAGACCAAAAGGAAGTTTTCGATAAGCAAAAGTGCCCCAAGGACAAATAAAAGAGGTTTTGTGTTGGTCCTCGAGAACAATATTGATTTGATTATATCAGGAGAAACCATCCATAAGAGAGAAGATTTCACTTCCGGCTCAATCGTCAACAATATGGTCAATGAAGGGGGTAGGAAAGTTGTCTTTAAGACATGCTTTGTTAATATCCCTATAATCAATGTACACGTGGATTGTGCCTTGTTTCTTGTCGATTGGGACAAGATTGGAAACCTAGTCAGTGAGAGCCACCGGGTAAATAAAGCCGGCTTTGAGAAGTTTCTCGACTTCAAGCTTGATGGTAGCCGCTTACGTGGGTGGACCAGATGAAGGAATTGTCGAACGGTTTTAGCATATGGGTAAGTCTTAATCTCATGTATCACAATTTCGGGGTCAATACCCGACATTTCTTCATAGCTCCAGGCGAAGACGTCACAAAATTATTTGAAAAGTGACTTGTAGGTGACGATTTTGTCAGGGGAACACAAAGCTCCGATATGCACATTTTTTACAAATATAGGTTTTAAGGATATGCCGAGGGGAATGGTGGGTGAGATATTGCTTGAGTTCCCTTCAGAAAACAAATCATGTGTGGACTCAGGAATGGTGGAAATGATGACAACAATTGACAGGGTCGATATTCGTTGGTAGCTCTTGATGGTGTGTTGTTCCATGAAGAGGATGGAATGATGATGCCCATCATCCGAGGGGGTGTCTTCCATGACAAACATAATCATTTCATCCATGGGAAAAATGACACGGAATAGATCTGGAGATAAATCACCAAGAGAAGGGGTAGAAGGAGTTGTTGATTGAATGGCTTGATAGGCGGATTCGACTGGGCTCAAAGGCATTTCTTCATCGTAATGAAGATGATCACCAGTGTCGGGTACCATCCATGGGTCGTGAGATCCAAGGGTTCCATGAATAGAGGTGGAGATCATGTTAATCAAAGTGATCGACGGATGTGGAACATCGGGTGGTGGGATGAGGAAGGTACCCATTAATGAGGAGTCTTTAAAAAGGCCCACACCGATGTTCTCATATCCNAAAGAAGGCCAATTAGTCGATGGTAATTACCTTTCCTTGATGTGGGAAACGTACAACATGAAAAAGAGTCAACACAACTACGCACATGGAACCAATCCAGCTACGGCCAAGTAGGAGATTGTAATCGAGAGGAGCATCAAAGACTTCTACTTTGACTTGGACTATCTTGCCTTCTAACATGATTGGCAGTGAAGGGAGGACACCGTAAGGCTTAAAAATGGATACATTAAAGGCTTTGAGTGTGTTATGGAATTCAATCAAAGGGGGAGAGTCGATGGCTTTCTAGTAGGTAATAGACATGACACATGTCGAGGCACCCTCGTCAATAACAGCTCTACAAATGTTTTTGTCAGAGACAATAACTTGTATTTGGAATGCAAGTTGAGGGGGTAACCTTGGAATGTGATCTTCCAAGTCAAAAATTATTAAATTCATATCCATAGGGTCGATTCCACCGATAGCTTTCAACAGTGCCTTCCGTTGTGTAGGACAACTTTGAAGGACTTTGAGGGCTGACATCGTGGATGGTGCTTGGGCCAGATCTTCAAAAATACTGTAGTTCTAGGCAACATGGACATGAGGATTAAAATTGAACTTCTGAACGATGCCCTTTGGAGGAGGGAAAAGAACTGTCGAGGCTCGGTCGTTCGAGATGAAGAGGACCGTTGGTAGGTGGAGTCATGGGAGATGGTTGGACCAATGAAGGAGGTATAGCATCCACCTTCTCTTTAGAGGAGGAATAATCTTTGGATCGAGTGGTAAGTGTGATGTCATTTTGCTTTGAATATTTTGTACACATTAAGACATAGGATGTATTGGAGGGGGAGGGTTGGTCATGAATGACCAATTGTGCTTGTTGTTGAGAAGGGAAAGGTTGTGACAATACAGCTAGAGTGGGTGGTTTCATGGTCCCTTGAAGGAACTTAGTAACCTCAGCTCGTCATGGACAATCCTTAGTGTAGTGATCATCACCACAGATAAGACAAGGGTATCGGGGTTTGAGCTTATCCCTATCGTCAACCAGTGGTGTTTTGGTTCTCTCTGCTTGCGAATTATTTTTTTCCTCCTTATTCTTACCCTTTCCCTTTTTGGATTTGCTTTTATCGGTGGGGGTATATTGAACAACATTTACCTCAGAAGTCTTGTCGGTGGGAGGGTTAGGAGGCAAAGCATTTTTAACATTAGAATAAATGGGTTTTGGGTTGTTTCTATAGGTTTGGGTGGAATGTGGCTGGGCATGGAAAGTGCCAATCACACCGTCAGCTACATGAGAAGAAAAAGGAGTAGTTGAAGTGGCGGATGTAGAAGGACGAGGTGCATCAGGGAATAAGTCGTAAAGAGTACATGTTTGTGAGTAAACAAGGTCAAGGTATTGAGCACGACTAATGGCCTGTTCTTCTGTGACAACTCCACCCATGGTGATGTCATGAACGATGTCGTTCACGAATGATTTCGTGAACCACTCTGCCAACAACTGATCGGGAAGTTCGAGTTTGATGAGACGTCATCTCCGTCGCCATTCATGAATGTGATTAGAGATATGAGTGGCTTTGGTTTGTTTGAAATAACTCAAAATCTCGGTCCTAGTTTCATAGCGGATTGGTAACTAGTAGTGGGTGAGGAAATCCATAGCAAGGGTGTTGACGTCGGTGAAGAAACCTCGTGGTAATTCTATATACCACTTCATGGAAGAACCCGTGAGATTTCGTTGAAAAAGGTGTAAATGAATAGAGTCATCCATCAAGGAGTTGGATGAGAACCAAAGGTGAAAAGTCATTACATGATTGTTCGAGTCCTCTCCCGCTTTGCCATCGAATTTAGGGATGTTAGATGGTAGTTTGGCCAATAAGGAAGGCCATTGGGGAGAGTGATGGATCGAATCATTTAAAATCCTCGACAGATATGGGAGGTCCATGGTGGCTAAGAAAGGTAACTGGCTGTTCACGTGGGGATATTGGTGACTTTGGGGAGGGAGTCCCATCGGCAAACCAGTGGGACCATAAGCAGTCTGCATATAATGTGAGGATCCAGGCAGATTCGGTGGTTGTTGTGGAGGCAAGTAACTCATGGGATTGTATCCTTGAACATGGGTGTGGGGTTGAGCATTCGAGCCCCAGATAGGATTGGATGTACCTGGATATGGTTGACCTATGCTAGGGGGTATAACAGATGTAGCTTGAGGTTGTTTCCCCCCAGTTGATTGAGAATTATGTTGTATCAGATGGTTCCAATACTGGGCCAAGGATGGAGGTAGGTTATGTCCATAAGGTGAGGTCAGTGGGGGTGGTCCTCCAATCGGGGGTTGTGTTCCAATTGGGATTTTCCCTATAAGGGGGGTTGAGTTGGGCCTCCTTGGTTAAATTTTCCACCAACAGCAATCTGGTAATTTGGTGTGAATGATGGAATGGTGCCATTAGGATCAGCGTTGCCGATAGAGGATGGAAAAGGTACTTTGAAAGGGGGTGGAGGAAGTGTCACAATGAAACTGGGAGGAGAGTTCCTAGAAGAAGTGGGACCACCAGGGGTTCCGTATGTGATTTTCATAGGAACGGGGATAGAGGCATTCAACGCATGGTATCTATGTGGAAGTGTCGAGGTGACTCTGGGCGAAAGCGGTGTGTGAATAGGGTCTTGTCTAGTCATGGTAATCCCAGTGTGAAGACTTGTAGTATCTGTGTAATGGACCATTTTTAAAGGGAGAGTCAAGATGTGGTCAGCTCGCAGAGCTTCTGTACCAAGAAAATAATAAGCAGTAGTAAAAGGTACTACATCTAGATCATATGTTTTGGGTAGCACATGTGAGATGGTGATATCAACACCTGCTCCTAAGCCAAAGAGATCCTGTCTAAAAGTGCCAGTAGCCCAAAAAGTATCTTGACCCTCAGGTCCTAGAAAAGGTCCAGTTGGTGATCCAGAAGAAAAAAAAACCAAGTCTCTGGAAGAATTCACTCGCATAATACGTCTCTCGGAGTCGGGATGAAGTCAAAAGTCCTCTCGAGAATTGGAAATTTGGAATCGTTCTAGAGAGTCATTTCCTTCCACTTGTGGAGTGGTGACATCTTGGACCTTACTCTGTTGAGGAGAGCCCTCCGGTGAGTTTGTAGGCAAGGGTTGAGAACCTTCCAGATTTTCTGGGGGTAAGCCTTGCATTCTACGCGAACGATCTAGAGGGTCAATTGTGATCGAGTTGAAAACTTACGAAGAAAATTCTACAGTCAACTTGGGTAAACAAACAACATGCACTAGTAAAAAATATAGGAAGAAAAACCAAGCAAACAAGACCTTCTAATTCTGAAGTCACTAATTGGTGATGAAATCCAACGTCGCAACAACGAGATGAGAAGGGGCTAGGCTAGTGCGGAAAAGTTACATTGACGACCTGCTTAACATACTTACACCCTGGTGCAAGATCCCACACATAATTGTGGGTATACCCTCCAAGGAGCCCGAGTGAGTTTGGCCAACGTCGATTCCAGGTACCGTGAATACTTGCCCCTTCACAGTCACCTTGTGTAAGACCCTAAGAAGATAGGCCACTAAGGTTACCACCAACAAGAATAAAGCCTGTGGGGACAGTCATCAGTTCAATCCACATGCAAGGGTAGGGTATCTAGCTTGAAATAAGCTTGAAAGGCTTCCACTCATCATTGTGGGTATACCTTCAAGTGACCCCCGTAATACATGCAATATCTACACCGATATAAACAAAGCAGGGTGATTGACTCTGTCAATATCAATGCAACCTTGGGTTTGACCCTTGTGTGAGAAGGGCTTCCCAGGACAAAATGTTGCAAATGGAATTTGACACTCCTTACCACAAGATGCTATTGTGTGTTTTGTGCTTTGAAGAGTGTATCTCTTTGCCTATTCCAAAGCTCTAGCCTAGTTGATGTTGGTGTAATAGAGCCCTAGAAAAGAGTTGCTAGTTACATTTTAAAATTTGCGCGATATTATTAAAGGTTGTTGTTACTCAAAGGAGACGTAAATGAAACCGATGTTGTGTGAGACTCTGACCCAACAATGCATAGATAGGAATGAAAAATATCAATTCTTGTTCGATGAATCCTATTTGCAGGAGGGAAAGAGGAGTTTTCTAGAACAATCTTGTAGTACGATATATAATATTCTTTGAAAATGCAATATCAACAAATCAAGACCAATGCAAATTCTCTATTCGTTCGATTTCAATGATTGAGTGCCAATATTTTCGAAATAAAAAAATTGCTTTAAAAAGATTTTTTTTTTTTAATTTTCAATAGAAACCACACAACAGTGGTGGAACTAAGAAAAAACAAAAAACTGATGAAAAGAAATATACAAAAAACCCAAATCAATCTTTCAATGAAGACAGAAATAACAAGCAGACAAGACTCGTCTTTTCAAATGCATGAGAGTAACAATTTTCCAAGTAATGAGCAATTGAAAAAGACAATCAATCCCAACTTTTAAACCGATCACGGGCTCCCAACCAAACACGCACTCGAATTATAGGACCAAAGATTATATCCTTGTTAAGAAAATGTCAAGAGATAATAGTTGAGAAAAAGGAACAAGAAGTGCTTTCGATTTCCGAAGACTAATCATTCACAAAATATGAAGTGAAGAAATAATCAATTAGTGGCCCAAGAAGTTCTCTTCAGATACACGTACAAGTCTGGGCATCTGAGCATACAAAAAACCTTAATCCCAAACTTTTGCAAATGGGTTCGTAGGCAGGAAGTGGTGTACAGTGCGAGAATGGAGCATTCTCGTAGGCTAGCCACAAGAAGAGTGTGAGAGGTTCGCACTGGACTGAAAACCAAGGTGAAAACTCTAGGGTTTCTCGCAGGCTATAGAAAGATTCAGTGCGAGAATGCCTGAAACTAAGAAAAATTTGGAAAAAGAACAAAATTTTTGAAGGAACCTCTTGGCCCAGAGAGTCTCTCTGGGTCTCCTGAAGACTCAGATATTCAGATATATGAAAAATGGTAAGGTAAGAGAAAATGGCCAAGGAAAAACAACAAAAACCACTAAAAAATGGGTTGCATCCCCAATGGAGTCGCCAATTTTGTTATCAGACTAATCGGTAGGTGTGGACACTAACAGATCTCCCTAGGTCCACCTGGATATAGAAAAAAATAGGATAGGAAATGACTCTTTCCCTAATTTGTAATCATTGAACATGCTAATAGGGAGGAACAAGTGACATACCTTTATATCGCTTCCTTAGGTCTCTGTTGCTCCTGCTTCGCTCCGGTGCTCTCGTGAGGTCAATTCTAAGACAACACAAACCAACCAAAGTGAAGATAGAAAAATGTATTCAAAGTCAACTTATGCATATGATCAACGAATTACACAATAAAGTAAGAGTGACTTTATGGGAAAGGGACATGCCGCTGTATCATATTAATTGAAAGTAGAAGATACAACCTGATTGCCTTGATGTCGCAAGCTTCCTTTCAGTGACCCTTGGTTCCAACACACACACTTGCTCCGTACTTGCATGAAGAAGATCCAATTCCTCTTGATAGACCAATTAGAGTCTTGAAGCCTCTGTTCTAGCAGGGTTCTTCACACAATTCTTTCACCAATTCTTCAATTAATCTTGCTTAACCTTTTCCATGAGAAACCTTTCAATATATAGGAGAATATGAGATGGTTACATGGATGAGGATGATCCCATCAAATCTGAGAAGTCAGTAAAATGACAACCATATGAATGCAAACTCATTTTCTAGAAGATTCCCTTCTGGAACCCTCG